>CAIGRO010303701.1:0-11728 GCA_903798355.1 Fraxinus baroniana | reverse complement strand
AAAAATGCGATTTACCAATTAATTAATCAACAAGTGTTGTATGATTAATTAATTGGATTGATTATTAGTAAGCCCGAATTAATTAATTAGATTAATTAATTCATGAACTGAATTTAATTAATTTGATTAATTAAATATTGGATCGGATTTAGTTTAAGAGAATGGCTAAACCCACTTGGACTTATACTAATAGTCTTCTAGGGTTTGAAAACTGTAGGGTTTTCATTATTATTTTGCTAGCACAAGAAAAGAAACTCTAGCCATTATTCTTATTCTTTGTATGGATCACCATTGGAGGTTGGACAATTGGACAGATGGATTGCAGATCGTGATCATTGGACTTCAAGAATCAGCAAATGAATTTGCAGAATTCATCAAATGTATTATTCTAAACACGGTTTCTATCTAAACACAATGCGAATCCTTTCTGAAAATCGAAAATTGTTTAATTCACGCTACACATGCATAAGTAGATTCCCAACAAAGGTTGCGTGTGAATTCTTATCAATTCATTGATATGAAAGTAAAAAACTAATTAAGTACTTAAGAATGATGAACTAAACACATGATGACATTGAACAATGAAAAACTTTAAAAACACGTTAAAACAATAGCAAATTAAGATAAACATCACATGTAAGAAGATCCCTAAATGCTTTGCATTGTATTTTTTTTGTGAATTTTTGGGGATCCTGATTTATATAAATTCAGATGTTCAAACGATAATATAATTTTACCTAATATATAATATATCACAAGATAAACTATCAATTCGTGTCCTTCCAGTGGAAAGTATTCCAATTGTATCGAGTATTCTTGTTTTCCTAATAGCGTGATTCCAATGCTGAACATGTCAAGATTTACAAGTAATGGCCACCCTATAAGTTGAATGAGAGCTTAGGGATTCTTGAGCAAGGAACTTGACAAATAGAAGATCCATTTCCAAGACGAGAATGAGAAGACATATAGATTCTACTTCTTGACGAGTCTTCTCTAGCACACTCGTTCAAAGAAAAAAATCTTGCGTGATTCAAGATGTTGACACACGATTATTATTACTAGTATGAACATAGGGTTTGTTTGGGAGCGATTAAAACTCGGTTAAAATTGAAAATATGGTCGTTATTGATCCCACACGTCTAATAAAAGTCAACAATAACGCTAATTTTTCAATTTTAATCTCTACCAAATACCCTCGTGGTAAGTTTCTTGAAAGTGTCACTAATTTTGGTATGAGACACGAGGATTTTTTTTTTTCCATCTACTTGAGATGTTGACATTCATGATTTCAAGAAACTCTTTTATAATGAGAAATTTTACACGGTTTCATTACGTTCAGCAAAAAAAATTGAAAAAGTACATGTGACCTAAAGGGCATTAGTAGAACAACCATGCTACTCGTACCTAAGTGGATGACAACTTTTTTGCCGCAGGCGCCCCCCCAATAGGGGGCCGCCACGTGGCTATCGGTCAAAAAAGTTGTCATCCAATTCGGTACAAATAGATTAATTCTTAGTAGAATACCAAACTTCACAATACATTGTTCATAATTGGCAAAAGACCCAATTCCATACTTCATAGTCAACTTGAATTCTCATTGTTTCTCCTCCTCTCCCCCCATGTCACTTTCTCCTTCTCCAATTTCAGCCTTCCATTTCAGGGTATCTCCATGGTGAGGCGGGATTCCGCATAATCACCGTAGAATATCCCACGTGGCTACCTTGACTCACCCCAGTGAGCTTATCAAATTTCACCCCATACTCCAACCTATATATATCCAACCCTTCTTTCAATAATTCTCTCTCTGAAAAAATATTCGTTGTGGACTATATCGAAACGGTGGTAAAAATTCAGAAACCCTATTTTCTTGAATCCCATTTCTTGAATTACTCAAATATTTCTTTCGCTGGGCTTCATTTGAATGGTTATGAGATTTTTGTCGATAGGAAAAGAGTGTTTCTTTGTTGAAGCAATTCAAGATTCAATTTCTAATGGAGGAACCAATGGGAAGAAGGTATGGAATAGGCTACGCTTTGGCTCCCAAGAAACAAGCCAGTTTCGTTCAGGTTTCTCTCATAAATCTTGCTAAAGAGAGAGGTATCGATCTCATCAAGATCGACCTCGAAAAGCCCTTAATCAATCAGGGCCCTTTTGATTGCATTCTTCACAAAATTTACAGTCCCAGTTGGAAACAACAGTTATCCGACTATGCGGTAAAGAATCCTAATGTCCCTATTATTGATTCCCCCAATGCCATTGAGAGGCTGCACAACAGAATTTCCATGCTTGAGGTGGTTACCGAGATTAATGTTGAGTGTGAGACAGCGTCTTTTGGCATTCCAAAGCAGATTGTAATTTATGATGCGATAGCTGTGAATGAATTGAATCTTGAGGCCCAGGGCTTAAAGTTTCCAGTGATAGCGAAGCCCTTGGTGGCGGATGGGAGCGCTAAGTCACACAAGATGTCCTTAGTGTTTAACAAGGTTGGGTTGAGTGAGCTGAAGCCGCCGGTTGTCTTGCAAGAGTTTGTGAACCATGGGGGTGTGATCTTTAAGGTGTATGTTGTGGGAGAGTACGTCAAGTGTGTGAAGAGAAAGTCTCTACCAGATGTGAGTGAGGATAATTTGGGAAATTCTGAGGGGTCACTATCGTTCTCGCAAGTCTCGAATTTGAATAGTGTGGAGAGGGCTGATGACAAGTATTATAGGATGATGGACTTGGAAGATGAAAAGACAGAGTTGCCTCCGATGAGCTTCTTGGTGAATATTGCTAGTGGATTGAGGGGTGCAATGGGGTTGCGTTTGTTTAACTTTGACTTGATTAGGGATGCGCAGATTGGGAATAGGTACCTTGTGATAGACATTAACTATTTTCCTGGATACGCTAAGATGCCCTGCTACGAGCGCGTTTTGACAGATTTTTTCTGGGATATTTTGAACAATAATGATGATCTCAATTTGGAAAGTTTAAATATGGGTACTTGCCAGATGGAAGTTAGAAAGTTGGTTAGCAATAGTGAATGTGACGAGGATGATGGAGCAACAAATCTTCCTGTTTCTCCAATAAAGCAGGAAGAAAAGGAAAGCTCCATTCAAGTATGAGAGAATGCGTGTTGAAGTATTAGGGTGTTATGTGGCTAGTGGAGGGCTTGTCGGCAGACACATTGTTTGATGGAATTTACTTTCTGTTGGTTGATGGCCTTGAACCGACCACATGTCACTCCTTTTAGATGGTAGAGTTAGAACAGTGGTTAATAATTAGGTTTCTTTGCTTTGGTTCTGCAGCAACGGGCATTAATGTAGTGCTCTGTGTTGATCATGTACATTCGAGTTATTGCGTTGAGGATAGGTACTTTTCAATGGAGATGATAGGTATTTCTCAAATACTATGAAATCTTTAGGAATGTTTTGAGTTTTACTTCAAGGCAAATGTATTTCCTGGTTTAGTTAACCTTTCTGATGTTTGGCTTCGGAAACTTCAATCAATGAATTGTGCCATTTTGTCTGTGATTGTTCCATTTGGTTCTGCCTTCATTATGTATGGTCAATGGGTTCTTATCATTCATGCCGTTTTAAGAATGCTCTTACTCCATGCTTAAACTGAGGTTTGTTGCCCATTATCCATATAAAAATGGTCTTTTTGAACATACTAATATATAAAACACCGACTCATTTGAGAGATACTTATCCTCCTCCATTTAGGAAGAATTTATAAACTATTTAATTTATATATAAATAGAAATGAGTGGTGTTTAAGTGGACAGTACTTGTGGGCCAATAGAAAAGTGTGGTTGAAAATGAAGCTTGATAATTTATAAATGATTTATAGAAATTGTTCGTCATCTGGAGAAAACTATCTTTTTGAAACAATATTACTAAATATGACAACTGGTTATGGTATCTTATTAAATATTTACTTTTGGTTTTTGTTCCCGGATGAAAAGTTTTGACATTAGTGGGCCAGCCCACTGGTAAGCCATCCTGTGGGGAGTGAAGGACCGTTTTAAATTTATTTTTTCATGTTTTCACGTGAGACTTGTATGCATGATTCCAAATCTGGGTCACGCTGTAAAATCATGTTTTCAGAAAATTCTCATTTTCTGCAGGCTGAAACAGATGATTATGCCTTTGATTGGATGGTTTATGTATCTGTTAAGAGTAAAATCATGAAACTGACCAACACCACCCAGTAACTTGAAGTTTTTAATTTTGTTTCATCCAGTTAATTGCATGCCAACCTTATTTTCTTAATTGGATTCTTTTGAAGAACTACCGATTCTTGACGTTGCAAGACTTTTCTACATCAGATCTTGGCCATTCTACTTGTTACAGGTGGCAGATCTACTATGATTTCTATACATATGTTGTTTTTGCTTCACTTGATACTACTATGAGAGTCACTTTTTACATGCCACCTTCCTTTGAAACGGAGAACTTGTATTCTGAGGTCTATGGAAAAGTCACGACTCTTGTACATCGAAATGAGCCTTATTTTTCTTCCTAAGTTAAATTTGTAAAAGGCTATTTCATTGATGCACATCTTTTTGTTGGGGATTTTTCAATTGTGAACTTTCGGCCCATTGACAGAACTACCTCCCGTTGCATTTTCTCTCCCATTTAAAAGTCAAACATGTTCTTCACTTGGAAACAGGTTAATGAATATGTTATAACAAATCAGAAAAATAATCTGGTATGTTTTAAATATCTGTAACCTAACTTTGGCTAGAGAAAATATGTAGTGCATATTAAAGAAAAACATGTGCCAT
Organism: Fraxinus baroniana; assembly: GCA_903798355.1. Taxonomy (NCBI): domain Eukaryota; kingdom Viridiplantae; phylum Streptophyta; class Magnoliopsida; order Lamiales; family Oleaceae; genus Fraxinus; species Fraxinus baroniana. Next base: position 6,963 of record CAIGRO010303701.1, on the reverse strand, counting down.
AGTTGAAAAGATGTGAGAGTACTTAATTCTATTGTGCAGATTGAAGGCCGCCGAAGTTTGACAGTGCTTGTGTCTGTGTTAAACATTTTATTTTGCATGATGTCTACTCAATTGCTATTGGTGAATCAAATTTTCAGATTATGATGATTAAAAGTTAACTGTTTCATTTCTTAGCCTCATTATACTACGATTTAGATTGCAAGGTTTTACTGCATGCTATAACTTCCCTTATTTAACCTTTCCCTAGCCTCAGTCTAAATGAGCATCTTTATTGAGTTCTACTCTGGTCCATTGGTTTAGATGAACTAAAGTGAGAGGGTCTACATTCTGTTGGAAGTGATTATTGCAAGAGACCCGTAAAATAATTGAGATGGTGTGTGCGTAGTTGTAGGTATGCCACACAAATTGAATTCAACTCTGGTATCATAGTTCTGTCATCTGTGATGCACTCCCACATTCCATTTATTGTACGGTACCTGAGCTCATTTCTTTACTTCGTTGGTTACCAATGGTTCACCTTTGCCTCCATTTGCAGATGTCCTAAATTGAAGGTTTTTGTATACACATATATGCCTGAAATTATTTTAAACGTCATTCTCCTAAAAATGGTTGCCTTGAACATATAGGATTAACTTTAACATGCTTTCCGTGCACATAACCAAACCACTAGCCTGTCCATGTTCATCAGTTTCATATTTATGGTATCTTTAAAAACTTGTTATCATGTCTACCTTATGTAAATTAGATCTCAATGGGGTCAATAATGCATTGTTATACTGATGGGCTTGTTCCATAATGGGTTCAAGAACAACAGTTCTTTGTTCTGAAGACACAGCAAATCATTTTATCCTACTTATTATTTTACACCTTGAGATCTGAATCAATATTTATTATTAGCTGCAAGCTAAATGTATTTCAAAATATTGATACTTGTAAGAGAACATATTTTGTGTTTAAAGTTGTGCATCAAGTATTCATGAAGATGATGGAGGTTGTTGTATGATCTATTGAAGCTGAGCTTGTTAATTCGTTATTAGATCTTGCATACCTATACATCAACTATTGATTCCATCATTAGCATCATTTTCCTTTTTCGTTGTAAGTTGACAGGATTTTTAAATGCACGTGTGGGTGGGTGTGTAAGAATGGTGATTCTCGCCCCTGTCCTTTTAAAAAACCCAGATTTGTCTGATTTCCAGTTAATAGAGGTTGATTTTGGCTTCTCCTTTTACCGAAGTTTATGAGAGCTACTCGAACGAAACTTGCTTGTTTCTTTGGAGCCGAAGAGATTTAGTGGAGAGTGCTAGAATATATGGCAAGGTGAAATCATCTAAAAGTTGACAGATGCATGCCTGGTTCTTTATTTTTCCTGCTTTTGTTAAACTTTAGCATTTTATTATGTCAACTAGATTAGTATCGAGACTGAACACTTTTCTCATTTGTGTATTTGAGGATAATATTTGTTGGTTGGTTGTAATAAAATCCTTGGAAGGGACTCGCTACCATTTTGTAGTTTTCATTGAAAGAAATTGAAGAACCTTGGGGATTTTATCCTATTCTTTGCGGATACTATTTGGCTTCTCATGAATGAACAGTGTGGTTATCATTTAATTGTTGTCATCTCATTTACATAATTCCACTACTGGATTAGAGCCCAATGATCCTCCTGACAAATGCTGCCAAGGAGAGCACCTGCTACTTGTGAAGCCACGATGAAGTTTGTATGAAAAAGCTAATGTGCCCCACTCAGGTAGAGGCCCTAACCACACAACTGGATGTGGTGCATCCATGCTGCAGAGAATGCTGCTGTTCGCTTGGGAGATTTGGATGATGAGAATCCATTTTCCCCAAAACTAACTTATCCGTGTGGATTGGGGGAGCAAGATAACAATGGGCAATGATAGGTGGGATTCAAAGTCGATATCTCTGGGTTCTATGGTTATTCATGGGAAGGTTTAGATTGGATCTGTGCAGTGGATGAAGTCCTGGATTTCAAAGATGTTTGAGACTCTTGATCAGCGTCGATTGAGGCTACTTAGTTATTCGGCAGCAACCTGCTTCTCAGCAAAAGACAGTTCCACATCCATACATATCAGCAATCTCAACTTCAGAGTCAACCATCTCCACAGCAGCCAAAATTATTTTAGCTGGGAACTAATTAGAATTGTTGTTTTTGCTTCTTTTCAATGGAAGAACTCTTCCCATCAAACAGATACACATGCACACAAACACAAAATGAGAATCAAATAGTATGTGCAGTCTTTATGCTTTACCTTGCCCTACCAGCCTGGAACTTGATCCAAGAAAGTAACGGAAACTTCAGATCTTTTTGAAAGATGAGAATCAAATATCTTTTTGTCAGGGACCAAGAATCAAGGAATGAGAGTGATTAATTAGGGTCAACCAAGAATCAAGTAACGAGAGTGATTAATTGGGGTCAATTATAATAATGTTAATTTCAGAATCAATGTTATTTCCTTTCAATAAAGTAGGCATAAATTATGCATATGTAATTTCCTTTTATCTAAGAATGGGTTATTACACATTTCAGCAAAGGCTGTTCGGCTATTTAATGGCTTGAGGCCATGAGTAAATATTATCCCATGATTATTATCTCCAACCTTGAGTTGATTAGGAGTTGCGAATTTTTCTCAAATTAAACCAACCTAGGGAGGTCCAAGGGACCCTCGAAGTATCCTACAAATTATCATCATAGGTAGAAAATGCAAGAATGATCCTTGTTCTTTACCCGTTAATAAGCCCGTTACTAGGTCACAATCCAAGGCACGTGACAACTTGGCGCCATCAGTAAAGGTGTCTGTTGTAGACATGTCCGACAACCGCCTTGAACACATGGAAAGAAAGCTTCGTTCTTTGGCAGCCGGCCAAAGGGACCTTGATGAAAGCTACTGGAGAATGCCTTTTGAAGCATATGGAGAGCATGTTTGCTCGTTTCTCTATTCCTACGATGAAGATGCCGCGTTTTCTTGTCCCCCACCTCGTTGCGGTTCATCAAGAGGATGCCCTCTTGCTCCGAAAATCACAAAATTGACATGGAGAGACCTACTGGGTAGATTTGTCGAGTGGAGCAATTTTTCGAGTTCCAAAACAAGGAAGAGGCGGACAAACTTCCAATGGCTGGATACCACTTAGACGGCGATGTTCAGTTGTGGTCCCGACAATTCAAACAGAGGCTGGAGGGTGTCAATTGGGACTGGGAGGCTTTCAAGTCTGAGTTGCATCTACGTTATGGTCCATCAAGATCCACAACTTTTTTGGGTATCTCACCAAGCTTAAGCACATTGGAAGTGTCCGTGTGTATCAAATGGAGTTCGACCTATTGCTCCATCGAGCAGGCCATCTATCTGAGGAACAGCAAGTTGGAAGCGGGTTAAAGGAGTCCATACGTGTGGAGGTGCAAGCATGTAACCAATCTTCCTTGTACGAATAAAGAAAAGAACAACTATGTGGAAGTTCGACAGACCCCATCCTCTGTCGGACCACCACCCTTACCCTCTGCTTCCCTTATACAAGCATGCCATCCTACAATCAAGAGATTGAGCTCAGAAGAGCTACAAGATAGGAAGACACGCGGTTTGTGCTTCAATTGTGACGAAATTTTTTCTCCCGGGCATCAATGCAAGAAGGTATTTTTGATAGAAGGGATCTTTCCTTCCCTTGATGGATGGCCGTTGGAAGAGAACCTTGGATGAAGAAGCGGAGGAAGATATTCCCGAAATTAGTTTTCACGCTATTTCTGGAAATGCAGCTCCACAGACCATGCGGTTTTTTGGCAAACTTGGAGAATTTGTGGTCAAAATTTTGGGAAGCACTCAACTTACTAAATTGAAAAATAGCTACCAAACTGGGAATTTCTCCGACAAAGGAAGGCGAATTTTCTGTGCAAGTGGCTGATGGCAGTAAAATGAAGAGTGAAGGGTTGTGTGAAAATCTTCCTATTTCGGTGCAAAGGGTGCAATTCCACATGGATTTTTTCCTTCTACCTGTGGAGGGATGTGATGCTGTTTTTGGCACTCCATGGCTGAAACAATTGGGGCTGATTATATGGAAATTCAGTGAGCTTTGTATGCGATTCTGTTGGGAGGGAAAATCAGTTGAATTACGTGGAGCACAATGGCCTAGTAATAAAGTCCTAATAGATCGTAATTTGGGGACACAATTACGGAAAGGAAAATGAACCTTTTTGTTACGACTTCATTCCTTAAATCTGGGAAAAAAGAAAGGAGCTATTGCTAATCAAATACATCCAGATTTGATGGCCCTTTTAAATCAATACTGGACAATCTTTAATGAGATCCAGGGCTTGCCACCTCAACGCTCTCAAGATCACAAGATCCCACTGCTACAAGGCTCCAATCCAATTTCGGTAAAGCCATATCGTTACCCACATTATCAAAAGAATGAAATTGAAAAAAAATGGTGAAAGGACTATTATCCTCCGGTGAAGCAAGGCCTAGCATGTGTCCTTACTCCTCTCCCGTCTTATTGGTCAAGAAGCATGGTGGCTCATCGCGATTATGTATAGATTATCAGGCTCTCAACAACATCATTGTCAAGGACAAGTACCCCATAAAATAGTGAAGAAGTATGGGTATTCTCAGTGTCAAGCAGATCACACTTTGTTTATCAAACATTCGACCAGAGAAAAGTTAGCGATTCTCATTGTGTATGTAGATGACATCATCTTAACAAGTGATTTGGAAGATGAACTGATCAAGCTCAAAACCTTACTTGCCAAAGAATTTGAAACCAATGATCATGGGAGCTTAAATTATTTCCTTGGAATGGAAGTAGCCTGGTCAAGAAAGGAAATTTTAGTGTTACAACGGAAGTATGTACTAGATCTTCTTAAAGAGACGGGAATGCTTGGTGCAAACTGGCTGAAACACCCATGGACTCAAGTACTAAAATTGGAGCTAATAAGGACAATGATCCAGTGGATAAAGGAAGATATCAAAGACTTGTCACACCTCATTCATATAATATACTAACTAGTAGGAGTGAGCAAAATCCAAACCAACCCGATCAAATTGCCCGACCCGACCCAAACCAAACCGACCGGCTTGGGTCAATTTTTTACTTTTTGGGTGGGTTTCAAGTATTAGGTTGGGTAGTCGGGTCGAATTATGGATTAACAACCTAAACCTGATCCAAATGGACTCGACCGGACCCGACCGATTACATTACAAATTTTAAAAAAGAAAAGAAAAGGGAAAACACGTTAAATTGAAAAAAAAAACCCTAAAAGCCCAGTTGCCTCTCCACTCTCCAGGCTCCAGCCTTTACGCTTCTCAAATCGCCAGTGACTTTACAAATAATCCAAGAAGAAGACAATTGAAATCAGTTCTCAGAACAACGAGAATCTTTCTCAATTGGTACGTAATTCTTTTATTTTACTTTCCTTTAGAATTATAAACTTTGCATATTTTATGAGGTTTGGGAAACAAGCTGGACGATTCAGATTTAATGCTGAGTCATCAGTGTTTTCTGGGAATTCATTGTTTGAATTGAAAATTAGTTGAAGCGTTAATAATTTAGGGCATGTTTGGTGGTGGGATTGGATTTTATTATAAACAAATTGAAGCTTTGAGTTTATCAACCCTAGAATCACTTGCGTTGCTCGGTCACAAATTGGTGGGTTAAACCAATATCACATCTCAAATGAAGAATTGAACTTTGTTGGAATTGTACTTATCTTTTGTCCTCTAGAGTTATAATTTGTTGGAATTGAACTTTCTAGACATCTTTAATTGGGTTTTATTTCAGATGACCAATCTAATTAGAGTCTTGGGACTTGTTATGACACATATGTGTACGTGCATATATGTGAAGGTTTGTACCTTGTTCTATAAGATTTAGGTAACTTTTGACCTTTGGCAAGGAAACAAATTTTTGGTGATAGTGATTCGTGATCTTTTGAACCTCTGTGAAATCACCAAAGGAAAAGACAACAAGGCCGTCATTGCTAGTAACATAATGTGAGGATTATAATATTATGGTTATATTGTTAGTCAGATATGATGATATACCTATAACATTGTTGCAAGAGTTAAGTGCAGCTTTTATTAATTAATTGTGGGCTTAAATTGATTCAAATAACACTCATTGGGCTTTGACTATTTGTGGCCTTTGATTAAATGGATGGCTAGGATCACTACTTAGGAGATATTTTTTCTAAAGCTTGTTGGAGACTATTCCCTCATCTCTATGTTTGACTTTGTTGAGAGATCATTTTCACGTGGGTTTTCCTTCACTTTGCAAGACTTCTCTCCTCTAACTCTCTCCTTCCTTTTCTCTCGAAGTGGCTCCAATTTTCATTAAAAAAGCCCCTTCTTCATCCTCTTCTTGGTCTCTAAAATTGACCTTGGATAGCCTGTTAGCTGGAGATATATCTGCGTAACCTTAGGCTTGTAATAGTAGCTAAGTGTTGGTTCATTCTTGAGGGCTTGAATCAGAATTTGAGGGCTGTTCTTGGCTACTATGGTAGATCCCTTGGATCGATGACCTTAGTCAAGTTGTGAGGTGTTCTCGGCAGGTTCTAATCTCTCTCTGGATGGCGGTTTGCGTGACGTGGATGGGGTTGTTCCTGAGCCTATTTTTCAGCCAATGTAAATAGGGAAGAAGCTCTCGATTTTGACATTTTATAACTGTTTTTCGGTTTCTATGTATATTTGGGTTCTAATGATTTATGTCACTCTTGGTTTCTATGATTTCTGTTAAGCATTTTATATATATGTCTACTGTGTATTATGAGTTGAAGATTTCTAGTGTTATTTCTCAACAAAATTGGTATCAGAGCTAGATTTTTTTTTTTTATCTAGGGTTTGACTGCATCTTTCATTTAATCTGCTGATTAGGGTTTTATCTTTTTTTGGCATCTTGTTTTCAGATTACGACACTAATTTTTCATGTTTTGTGTGTTGTGCATATTGTTGACGTGAT
>CAIGRO010303695.1:0-14023 GCA_903798355.1 Fraxinus baroniana | reverse complement strand
AACTGAGATCTGATTGCTTCCTTAAGAAGATTCCACGAATCTATTCGAACCCTATTGGCCTGAATATCAGCATACTTTGTTTGCCACCATACTTTTTGCATCCCCACCGAGATACATGGTAGCTGTTGTTAACTTTTCTCGCTTCATCATTGATCGAAGTCGCAAGAAAGTATTGTTCCATATCGAACAAGAAATTCTCAACTTCTTTGGCATCGCTTGCCCCTCCGTAGGTACACGGTTCTGGAATTCTGAGCCTATGCACAGGTTCTTGTGCCGTAACTTGCCCATTACCAACCGCGCATTGAAGCACTAGCAATTGAGCTTTAATGCTTCCATTTCATCATGTAGATTAGGTATGATAGCAGCAGCTTCAGTCATTGCTGTGTTTGCCCTTTGGCTCTCATCCAGTTGGATGTTTAATTCCCGAATTTTTATCTCGCCACCTCGACTTTTTCTTCTAGACCCTCCACGACATAGCACAACCTTGTAGTTACCACCTCAAGCACATCCACAGGTTGTTTCGTATTTCTCTTTTGAACATCTAACACATCCATGGCGCTAAGAAATCTAGATCCATAGCTTTCTTATTAAGGGTCGTGAGCCATAACTCTAATACCAACTTTCACGGGTTACCTTTTCTTCTTAGCACAGAAAGGGACATCGTGTGGTAGTAGTCTACTCCGCTAGACTACCTTTCACCTTTTCTCGATCGTTCTGAGATGAAAGTAAATTTGATCACAATTTAAAGAAAGCTTACAACATGAAATTGAACTGCATTGAAATAAACTTGACATCGATTGCTTGAAAACTGAACATTACAATAGACGAAAGCAAGAAATTACAATGGCTAGTGCAAGGGCGAATACTAGAAAGCTTGAAAATGTTTGAAAGACTAATACTCCTTATAATAGACTTCAGAATAAAAATTCAAGTGACGAGAGTAGACGTTTAAAGTCTTTAGAATCATACTAAAATTTTCTAATTTCCATCTATTTTACAATTGAAATAAATATTTACAATTTGCGGCCGAAATTGGGTAAACTACGGCCACTATATGGTCACGTAGCTTAAGTAAAACTGCAGTCCGTGACACGGGGGCTCTACAGCCAATTGGCCATTATAACGGTGATGTTACAAAATCAGACTTCTAGGGCTCTAGAGGTAAGGCCTGCAGCCTCCAACAAATCATCTACTTTGATTTGATCTTCAACAGTGACAAACATCACCATTATCACAATTAGAAATGGATAAATAAGATGGGACTATAGATAAGTGTAATTCTTATGCTTTTCTTTGCTTTTATCTTGCATGTTGTTGGTCGTTCATCTCAATATTGTGTTGATTTTTCTTTATTTTGTGCATTGAAGGTTATGCTATGGGGTTAGGATGGATCCTGGATAAAAGAATGAAAATCAATAGCTTGTAGGAAAACAAACTTGTACAAAAAATGAGGACGGAAGATAGCTGGCTGAAATAGTTCTCGAACACAACAAATTTCACCAAGTGTTTGCTTGCACATGAACATGCAAAGTTTGAAAAATGGACTCTCTTGTCCATTCATTTAAAGGACCAAATGTGTAGAGTGTCACATGTATGACAAGGTGATGTGTAGCACCTACAAGATTTTGGATGGGCGAGCATTAGCTTCGTGCATGTAGCATTATTATAGAATTTATTTGGGTTCAGTTTCTTCTATTTTTAGGGGTATTTTGGGTATGAATTTTGAGGACATTAGACAACCTATATGTACCTCTAGTGAGAGGCATCTAAAAGGTTAGAAATTTTGAGGAGAAAAAATATATTCACTAGGCTCTAACCCTGGGTTTCATAAGGAAAGCGAATACGGGTGTTGTGATCAAGCCTATCCCATGGATTTAGTCTCCAAATTTGGTTCTTCTATTTTTTTATTTTTTTTCAAATCTTGATAATGTACCGTAACTTCAATTTGTGTTTATATAAAATGATGAGTAGCAAATTCCATTTATGGGGTCATTAAGTCCTTTTTGCTAATAGTACATGACGGTTATTGATTAGCTGACTTCTAACTATATTCGTTATCTTCTCATATTTTATTCACTAGTCCACGTGTGCTTCTAAGTGAAAAGGAAGTTGGATAATTAATAAAGAGTCCTAAAAGTTTGAGTTCAACAATTTATGTTAAGTGGGAAACTCGTGGACTTAAGTTAAGGATTTTAATAATGAATTACCTAAGGATATCCCACTCACCAATTACAGCTGATGTATGACACAGAGAAGGGACATGTTATGATTATAATCATTTTTTGTGTATATCAATAAGGTTGTTACGTAATTTCGAGTGTGTAAAATGTGCTCATTTAATGCGCGTGCTACTCACACATGATCAACTCCCTCCATTCAAAATATTTTTTGAACTCCCTCCATTCAAAATATTTTTTGATGCCTTTTTACATTCAGTGCCTATGATCGTAAGATTAACCTTGACATGATCCATCACCTAGAGTCTTTCATCAGAAACTATAAAAATGACACCTCCATTATCTGTTACGATTACGTGCTCATTCAAAACTTCTTTCTTTATTCTCTCATTTTCGGCCATTGCCTAGCAAACTCTAAGGTTTTTCTGGAAATTTTTCTTTGCTCCTCCTTAAAAATCCTTCAAATCCTCTCTTAGGTACATATTTTGTGTACTTTTCCTTCTTTTTGTATACTATTCTTTCTCTATTCGCTATGTTATCCCCCTAAATCTGAGGTCCCAGCTCAGAAGCCAAGTAGATGGCCATATAAGCAACAGGCCCACGAGAGGGTAGGAAGCTAGCTAGAAGGTCAAAAGGAGAGAGAGCCGATGAAGTTGAAGCTACAAGTGATTCATCTGAGGCCCTTTCATACAAAAACAGAGGTTCGTCAAAACTCAGCAACACCAAAGCTCTTAGACTTGGAGTGGATGCTTTTCTAAACTACCCGAGGTCTGAAGTAGCAGAGACTCCTAAATCAGAACTTACCTAATCCATGTTGAAGCCGACATTGTTATCTATAATAGATTCAAAGATCTTGTAAAAGTGATTGATGTGATATTTGTAATAAATTATGTCAGTGGCAGTATATCAGCCTACAATTAGAACGATAGACCTTTTGCCAAACATTAATTGTACAGATTAGACAGTGATGTGAGGCTTCGGTGTAGGGGATGTTGCCACGTGGTTTTGATCAAACTGCCACCACATCGGCCAAGTAGTAAAAATAGCTCCAAATTGTATCAAAAATGAAGATGGATCTGTGTAATCTGAGAATCCAATATTAACAGTATCTTCATACTGGTGAAGAAAATACATGAAATGGAGAATTGTATGTCTTGCTATGGGATGATTTTATAAACACAAAGAGCAAATACGTTAAGACAACAATACAAAAACCTCTTTATTTCCATATCTATCCTACCACATATTCCCTTAAAAAAAAAAAAAAGAGTTATCGTAAGAAAATTTGTCCGGGCATTCGTTGATAGCGGGATTGTCTTTGTTGTACAAAAATCGTCGGTGCCCGAACGTCTTCGTCTTTTGTTGAAAAGTGCTTCCCGCATTCATTTAAGCCAGAATACCAGTCTCGCTCCAGTAAAAATGTACTGGATCTGTTCTTGACATGGCAAGAGTGGGCCGTCATCTATTGAGCTCATTTTTTGGGGTCAACAGATTGGCGTCGTCTGTGGGAATTCATACATTTAACTGCGAATGTACGTGGAAAGAAAACCATGCTTCATCTAAAAATTTGGACTAAAGCGAGTTCTTATTCTTGAAAAAGCAGCTTAAGGGAACTTGGAACCCTTGTTAGAGAAATGAGCTCAACTAATGAAAATGCCCCAAGAAGGGCAAGGGGATACCCTAAAGAATGGAAACCTTCGCGAGCTACCCCAGCCCCTCGACCACGACCTCTAACACGCAGAAAAAGAGGGTTCGAGGTGGGGATAGGGTTGCTGCTCGACTCATAAGGGAGATGGCCACTATGGCTACCAATATGAGAAACATCACTCAGTAGAACTTGGACATGCAGTAAATGCTAATGAACATGCAAGGACGATAAGGGTATCCAGCTGCCCTATACACAACCCCATAAAACATTTTTTCTGAGGCACAAGGATATTACTAGGAGGAGGAGGTCCAGAGCCAGATGGTCCGACATTAATATGTTGGAATGGAGGCTACACAAGAAAGAGAAGTCCAGATAGATACATCAACTAACTATGCCTCGAAAAGGCTATATGAAGCTCCATTCAACTTCCCTCTGAATCATGAACCTGAAAATTGGCCTCAGAGATCTAGGAGTGTTTTTGATTGGATAAGTCCAGGGGCACCTAGAAGTAGGCATGATTGTTCACCCCAAGTGCCTAGGAATGGGCAAGCTTATTCCCCACCTCCAATGCCTAGAAATAGGCAGCAGGAGCCTCATCAACATAAGGATCAACTACTGTATCAAGAACAGCCTCCGATCTGACCCCCTAGAAATAGGCGGGAAAGGAAAAACCAGGCTAGGATTGAAGCAGGAACTTCTCAACCACTGCCTCAAACCCGCCAAGGAGAGGGTGAAGATTCAGATGAGCCCCAGAGATCCTATGACCTCGATGATGATGACGATGAACATTCTCCCTTCTCAGAGGTTATCAGAAGGACCCCCATGCTGAATCAATTCACACTCCCTAAAATCCCAAAGTACGATGGGAGAGACGGTCCCGCAAAACACATGAACAACTACAAAACTCACATGAATTTGAAAGGAGCCATCCCTGCAATGAAGTGTAGGGCTTTCCACCTGATGCTAAGTGGATGCGCTGAAGTCTGGTACACAAGGCTGTCGGGGAGTATCCGAAGTTGGCCAGACATGAAGAAGACGTTCCTAAAAGTTTTGCGACCAACAAATAAGGGGAGAGACCTATCCAAGGACTCCAAGACATGCGACAATGAGGCGAAGAGCTGAAAAGCTTCTTGTCTCGCTTCACAAATGAGATGACCTACTACGTGCAAGTCACAAATAAAGAAACACTGACCACTTTGATATTTTGAACTCCTTCTTTTGGAGAGATGTGTAGAACAAAGATCCTGCCACCTACGATGCCCTATTAGAAATGATAAAGCGTGAAACGCAAACAAGAAAAGGACCAACTTTTTACCTAATGGACCATCAGAGCCCCACTGAACCACAGACAGGAGCTTGCTGCAGTAACGCTCAACACAGTACCAACCTTAGCCTATGATGAGGTAAATCCTAGTGCTGAAATGTACCAATGTCAACCTTACCCAAAGCATCCGCAAAGGGGGCAAAGTAAGTGATGAGGTACTGAACCTAGAAATAGGGACGAAGCACCTAATTGTTGCTCATATCATCAATTACACGAACATCGCATGCAGAACTATTAGGATGTCGTGAGAAATTCCCAAAACCAAAACCAAGCAAAGGGGAGATGCCTCCCAAGGAATGCTCAATACAGGTCGAACCTGTAGCCTAGAAACAACAAACAGCGTGGGCCTAACAAGGATAACCCTATAAAGGAAAGGGAAAATGATATTGAAAGGCACATAGAGGGCCAGAGGCAAAGGCGAAGCCCCCCCTACTTAACAGCAAACAAGAACATGTCAGGGAGATTGATATAATCATCAGAGGTCCTCATGTGGGTGGGAAATCCAGAAATTCTCAAAGGAACTAGCCAGGACGGCAAGTGACCCAGCTTGACCAATTATATCATGAATCAATCTTCGACTAGAAGAACTACTCATTCAATCACTTTCACACAGGAGGATACAATGAGGGTACATTATCCGCATAGTGACACCTTGGTGGTGACGGCTGTCGTGGCCCAAAACGGCCTCAAAAGGATTTTGGTGGATAATAGAAGCTCTGTCGACATCATATTTGGTACCACCTTCAATCAAATGAAAATTCATCATGAGATGACCCCAATGAACTCCCCATTGCCTTCCATTTTATGAATTCACCATAATTAACAACCGATCTGCTTACCATGGGGTGTTTGGAAGACCTGTCCTAAAAGAATTATGTGTAGTAACCTCGATTCATCACTTGTGCATGAAATTTCCAACTAAAAATGGCATTACCACGGTATGAGGTGACCAATGAGGAGCTAGAGAATGTTACTCTAATTCCTTAAGAAAAGCAAAACCAAGAACCACCAACATTGTCTTTACCGACATCGACATGGATGACCTCATTGAACAAGGGATTGCCCCTGCATAAGGGGAAGATGTCATCATGGCTGAAGCTCCTGAAGTAGGAAGATCTTCGACACCATACAAGCCCTTGAAGAAGTGATAGCTATTGAAGAAGCAGCTTGCCTGAAGGAGCTAGATCCTCGTATTATTGACTGTGAGCCTCAAACAGCCCCTATGGAAGAACTAGAAACCTTCCCAATGACCCCATGGATCCATCAAAATGCCTGCAAGTGGAAAACAATTTCCTGCCTGAAATGAAGTAGAAGATGAAAAAATTCTTGCTCAAGAACCTTGATGTATCGCTTGGAAGCATGGCGACATGGTAGGCATCGATCCTAAGGTCAGTTTCTATCACTTAAACATCGATCCAAAGGCTACAGCTCACAGGTAAAAGACAAGAGCCCTCAACCCAGAGAGGTACGAGGTCCTTAAAGATGAGGTTAAGAAGTTAATCTACAAGGCTTCATAAAGGAATCCATATATCCGAAGTAGGTCTCCAACCTAGTATTGGTAAAGAAAAGAAGTACAATGGAAAATGGAGGGTATGCATTGACTTTTCAAATCTGAAACAAGCATGTCCCAAGGATAGCTTCCCACTTCATAGGATAGACCAACTTGTGAATTCAACCATTGGACATGAACTTCTTAGCTTTATGCCTACTCAGGGTATAACCAGATTCTCATGTATCTGCAAGATGAGAAACATACTTCCTTCATCACAGACAAAAGGACTCTATTGCTACAAGGCCATGCCTTTTGGATTAACGAGTGTTGGGGCAACATACCAGAGGTTAGTTAACAAGATGTTTGCTGACCTCAATAGCAAGACCATGAAGGTCTACGTGGATGATATGCTGGTAAAAAGTTTGAACGTAAGGGACCACATCACCCACCTCAACGAGACGTTCCAGATTCTACGAAAATACCGAATAAATTCAATCCATTGAAATGCGCATTTGGGGTGTCATCAGGTAAATTCCTTAGTTATATTGTTAACCTAAGAAGCATAGAAGCAAACCCTGAAAAGGTCAAAGCAGTGATAGAAATGAGGTCTCCCCGAAAGCTAAAAGAGGTACAGAACCTCACCGGGCGGGTTGCAACTCTGAACTACTTCATCTTCAAAGAAACAGACAAATGCCTACATTTTTCAAAGTTTTCAAAGGAGGAAACAAGTTCTAATGGATAGAGGAATGCGAGGTGGCCCTCCAAGAACTGAAGAAACACTTAGGCCAAGCACACCTCCTTCCTAAACCAAAGGATCATGAGGTGTTGCACTTATATTTAGCAGCAACCTACGAAGCCCTTAGTTCTGTTCTGATAAGAGAAAGAAAATAACCATCAGCTATCGGTATACTATGTGACCAAGGCACTTTTAGTAGTAGATACTCGATATCCCGACATGGAGAAACTGGCCATTTTCTTGGTAACTGCTTCGAAGAAGCTAGGCCCTACTTTTAGGCACATAGCTTCCACATGTTGACCAATTATCTCCTCAAACAAGTGCTTCAGAAGCCAGATGCCTAGAAGAGGTTACTCAAATGGGTGGTAGAACTTATTGAATTCGATATCACTTACAAGCTAAGGTCAGCCATTAAAGGACATACCCTAGCTGATTTTGTAGCTAAATTCACCCCCGTCCCCGAAATTGAAGAGGAAATGGAACCTTTAAAACCTCAAATTTGGAGGCTCTCGGTTGATGGGTCTTTAGGAAACACAGGTTCGGGTGGAGAAATCGTTCTGGTCAGTCTTGAAGGACACCAGCTTACTTGCGATGTGAGGTTCGACTTCAAAACAACCAATAATGTCGTAGAGTATGAGGCTCTCCTAGCTGGCCTATGTTTGGCAAAAGAAATACGAGTGACGAGGCTCATAATCAATAGTGATTCTCATCTCATCATTAGCCAAGTGCACTAGAACTTTTTGCTAGGGACAAGTCTATGGCAACCTACTTAAAGCTAGTAATGAGCTTTATCTCGTCATTTGAGAGATTCGAGCTCATGCACATTCCACGATCCCACAACGCTCATGCTGACGCACTAGCAAAGTTAGCAAGTAGCAAAGACTCCGAGCTACTTACCATAGTTCCAATTGAGCACCTTACCAGACCCTCCACAGAGGTTAGTGGAACGGTAATGTAGATAGAAGATACACTTTCTTAGATGAAGCCCATCATATCCTACTTAAGGGATCAAACCCTGCCCTTGGGGAAAGAAGAGGCACAAAACTTAGGAGAAGAGCCACCCAATTCATCCTCCATGAGGATGTATTGTATAAACGATGCTTCTCACTATCCCTGCTCAGATGAATTGCTCAGAGAAATCCATGAAGGTGTCTGCGGCAACCATGCTGGAAGGTGGTCTTTAGCACAAAAAGTACTCAGACAAGGATACTACTGGCCCACCTTGAAAAAGGATGCACAACATTTTGTCAGAAAATGAGATAAATATCAGCATTTTACCACCATCCAGAGACAACCCTCACAAGAATTTAGCGTGGTTTTTAGGTCATGGCCATTTGCAAAGTGGGGGATCAACCTGATTGGACCTCTTCCCAAAAGGAGAGGAAGTGCCGCTTCACCATTGTTGCGATTGATTATTTTACGAAGTGGGTAGAAGCTGAACCGCTTGCAAAAATAATCAAAGCCAATATTTCCAAGTTTCTTTGGAAGAATATCATCTGCAGGTTCAAGATCCCTTATTCAATTATGACAGATAATGGTAGACAATTCGACAACAAGAAGGTCAGGCAAATGTGTGAAGAGCTGGGTATCAAGAAGCAATTTTCCTTCCCACATTATCCCCAGGCCAATGGTTAGGTCGAGGCTGTAAACAAAACAATCAAGTACATCCTAAAAAGAAAGCTTAATGTTTTAAAAGGGACATGGGTAGATGAACTTCCTCAGGTGCTTTGGGCAATTAGAACTACGAGTTGAACTACAACATGGGAGACCCCTTTCTCTATGACATATGAGGCTAGGGCTATAAATCCTACCGAAGTGGGCTCTCATCTCCCAGGCAAATACACTTCAATGAAATAATCAATGACGAGATGAGAAAGTGTGGATTCAATCTCTTCGAAGAGAAGAACGATGATTCTCAATTCAAAATGGCCATATACCAAAGGAAAATGATCAGGTACTACAACTCAAAAGTGAAGAAAAAGTCATTCAGGCTGAATGAGTTAGTACTTCGAAGAGTGTTCCAACCTTCAAATGAACATGGATCATGGACCCTTGGACCCAACTGGGAGGGTCCCTACTACATATATGAAGAGGTTCGGTCTGGAACCTATAGAATCCAAGATATGTAAGGAAAGGCACAGCCTCACCCTTGGAATGCAGAACATTTGCACAAGTACTATCAATGATGCAAGACATCTTGTATAAACAACTTTGAATTCAATAAAATGCAATCTTCGTTATCATTGTAAGTTAAGCATCAGCACCCTCTCCGAAAGGCTAAAAGCCTCGAAATTATTTCACGAAGGTTAAGAGCCTCGCCGTCATTTTGCAAAGGCTAAGAGCACCAAAATTATTTTATGAAGGCTAAAGGCTTTGAATGTGAAGAGCCTCTATGGTATTGGGGTAGGTAAAACTTCCTGTATACGTCTCCTAAAGAAAGCCTCAGCTCAAAACAAACAAAGAGGCTCTAAAAGAGTGTGAAACTAAGAGGTTATTTTATTCGAAGCTCCATGAGAGCCAAAAGCCCTAAAGGAGCATTATGTTGAAAGATTATATTAACTGAAGCTCTAACAAAGCATCGACTTAAGTAGTTATGCTGCAAAAGTTAAAAGGTGCACGACCTTGGAATACAAGGTCAAAATCTTGAATGTGCCGAATGCTTAAAATTATGGCATAAGGTACATCTAAAGAAATCTCATAAAATCGAAGTAGCGTAACTACAGTCAAGGTTAATTACTATAATTATCCTGTTCAAAGGTAAAGTAATTAAAGATCTCCAACCCAACCTCATGTTTTGGTTCAAAAACGATTGATAAAATCGGTCATCATATGCTACTTCAAAAATCAAAGTTATTAAATTATATCGAAAGTTAGATTAGAAGTTGGTACAATTAAGTCAGACCAAAGTTAACAAACACATCCGAGTCAAGCAAAAAGCAATGGTAATGTAGAAGTTGAATGAGAATGAATAAAAGAAGCAGATCTTCATCGAATAAAATACCTTATTTACAAAAGATAGGACGAGGCCATTACATTTGATTAAAACTAAAACGGTTACATTAAAGGCCTAAGGGGTGGGGGTTGAGGAGCCACAAAGGGCACTATAGCATTATGGGCCATCTCCTCTTCATTGTCCCGATCAAGCTCAATCACTTGAGGCTCTCCATCTTCCTCATCATCTCCAAAAAACTCAACCCCCAAATCCAAAGTTTAGATATTTTGAACGTGCTCCTCTAGCCACTCAATGACCTCGATGTAAGCATACCTTCTCCAATATTTAGCAAATCATTGTTAAGCCTCGGTCAGGTGGAAGTTGGCCATGAAGGAATTTTCAACATTTTTGCTTGCAGCCTCAGCATCACTTCTGACGCTCTCAACTTCTTCAAAAAGGCGAACAACTTGGGAGGTCAATTTTCCCACCTTACCCTTCAGGGTGGAGTTCTCTTTATTAGCCTTCTCTAGGGCCTCGACAACCAATCTGTGATGTGCATCAAAAGTCTACACTCATTTAGCCATGGAGGCCAACTCACTCTAGCACACGTGGACCTCTTTTTTTAAAGATTCAATCTCTACCAAGGCAGACGTGACCTTCATTGACTCCTAAATTTTTTCCTTCTTTAAGGCTCAACCTCTGACTTAGCCCTAGCGACAACCTCCTCAGCCTGAGTAGCTCTACTGACAAACCTCTGGTTTTTACTTTGAAAGATTTTGAAGAGGGCTCCAGCCTCTACAGCCATGCCGAAAGACCTCCCTGCCTGGGCCACCATTGTCTCAAAGATATCTACTGCGTCACTCTCTACGATGTAGGACTGCCACTAATCCGTCCAGTATTTATAAAATGTAGTGGTGGCAATCTTAATCTTCGAAAGAAGAAGAGCGAGGGCTTCGAAAGCAACCTCGTCAGTACGGGTAGCTAGAGTCACTTTCTTCTTAGGGGCATTGGAAATAGTGGAGTCGTTGGAGGCCTTAGTTTCCTTTGAAGGAACCTGCCTCAAAGGCTCCATGATGGCTGGCCTTTTTGGACCTTCCAAAGCCGTAACTATCAAACTGCTCAACAATTATTTCCCTATATGGACTTATTAGTGGGGAAGAGGGATGTCCCTCGAGCCACCCGTCCTATTAGGAGTCGAGATTTTTAAACCTTTTCTTGGGCTTCTCCACCACAATTGTTTTTCCCTTATCAGATACCGGGGGTTGTCCTTATCCTGAGAAATAGCCTCCTTGTTTACCTTCTCAATTATATCCCTAACTTTCTTACCCCCAACAGATGAAGATTTCATGCCCTTGCCAGTAATGGACGTAGCAGAAAGTATGTTGGCCATGTCAGGAGCAGGATGCATCCTTTTCTCAAAGTGGTTTGCAAAGACACAAACGAACAAAGTTAAAGGGGTTCGATAAAGAGAAAATTGAAGATAATAAGAAAGCTTCATACCTCATCTGGCCATTAAACCAAAATCTTCGTAAAGCCGAGTGGGCTACATTAAGTAAGCAAAGTCGTGATCTTCGAAGGAATTTTTGTACACCTCGGAGAGGGTCTGCCACTCAAATTCGGTAAACTCGAACCGTTCTACCATTCTTGTAAACACAAACACAAACACAACCAAATGTAAGTATCTGGCTTCGTCAGTTCAATAAAGAGAATAATAAAAAAATACGCTCACGAGGTTCGGAATAAGATGTTGGAACTTTGACGTAGGGGATGAGGTCGCCATCACATTCCTCCCACTTTTCCCTAACCCGAAACCAAGTCTTCTTCCGCCCTTTGATGGATGTAGGAAGACCCTAGACAAGGGAGAGTTAGACCCCCAGGGATAGAAAGAGTACCAGCATTGCAATCCTCTTTCCCTAAAGATTGAGGTTGGTGGATGGTTTGGAAGACATACAGGGCATGTCTTCACTGAGGGAAGCCTTCTTCCAAATGAAGTAAGAACCCACTAGCTGGACCCAGGCATGGGGGACAAGCTAGGTAGGGACGAGGCCATTAAGCCTAAGAACAACTCGAAGAAAGGGTTGAATAGGCAGGTCAAGTCCTGAGTTCAAACATTGCCTGGTCTAGGGCGAGGGGCTCGCTCATTGGGAGATGGGGAAATGAGTTTAATATCGTAGGGAATTCTATATTTTTCCCTAAGGTTGGCTAGGTAAGGTGGGTCTACTAATGATGGAATTTTGTTTGTCCCCTAGACCACGTCTTCTAACCATCACACCCCCAGAAACAGAAGCTCCTCCCCCAAATTCGACAACCCTAGCAATGTTGACAGTATTTGTGATGGAAAAACTCAGCTCGCTCGCCAACCCGCTAATGTCTATTTTTCCCCAGCAGGATCCGAAGATGCCATTAAAATATTTTTTGCAAAACATAAAAGGAATGTACTTACGAGTTCTTCAAAAACTTATTGAGAAGAAAGAAAATACTGGGAACCACAGAAATGACAGTGAGCAAGAAGAAAATCAACCGAAAAGAACACCCAAGGTTTGAAGAATTCTTGGAGAAACTTGGAGATTCAAAAGTCTTGAAAAGTGAAGAAATTTTCGAGCAAAAAGTGAAAAAAAATTGCCCAAACCTTCAAGTCGCCCAAAGTTGGGCAAATCTAAGGCGTTATGGTCATCTAATCTAGCAGTTATGGAAGCGGTTATTAGACAAATTCGACATGCCCCACGATTTAAGAATAGGCAGTTAAAAGGCAAGAGTAATGATGACGGTTATGAGATAACCTCTCCCCAACAAGTCGGTTATCATGAAGAGAGTGGATAGTTACAGAGCAATTGAGCAGTTCCGAGCAGTTTTATCACCCAGAAGTCACCAATGGAATATAAAAAGGAAGTGAAGACATAGAAAAGAAGGACCCCGAATCAAAAACTCTCAACGGAGATTTTTGTTTGTTTCCGATTGTAAATTTTTGCCAATAAAACACCCATTTTTGGGACTTTGTCTCAAGAGGTCTGTTCCTTTTACAATCATCTGATCCCTTTTTTAATTGTTAGCGATACAAAACCAGCGAAACAATTTGGCACGCCCAGTAGGACATTGGTGTTGGTAAGTGAAGATACAAAAAGTGAGACATTTTGCTTCATAGGAATTCTTATAAGGAACCAGCAAGTCAAGGAGTAGTCCAGTTTGTGATCGAGTGATATGAGGAGCAGCAAAACTCTCCACGAATAGATGGATAGAGTCAGAGCAGTCACAGTCATTACGAGCCAATGACAGAGTTAAGTCCTCGCACCATGCNGGGAACTCATGCAGGATGTCGTTGAATGGGTAAATTTATAAAATGTTCACAATATGGAAAGATTTACTCAAAATGGGAATATACACTATGACAATATGACTAAACAACTAAGTACGTTAAATGAAATCATGAACAAGTAAGCAAGCCAAATCTGTCAACCCATTGCACCCATAGGGAATAACTTTCAAACCAGGATGACAGTGGGACATACTTCACCACATAATTCCCCTGGTTTGAACTCAGGCCAAAGTTTAGAACCACCTTTCGGTCCCTCTACTTCAAACCCAGGGGAGAATAGAGCGCTAATTTGAATAGTGATAACGCGACTACAAACCTGGGGGTAATCCGAATGTGAAAGATAATGTCCCGAACAATGGACATAATACTTTGCGTACTAATGATGGGTTAAATCCTCAGTT
>CAIGRO010303669.1:0-32168 GCA_903798355.1 Fraxinus baroniana | reverse complement strand
AGTCGCTGTAAGGTGGATACCTAGGCATAAAAAAAAAAAAAAAAAAAAAATATTACTTCACTAACTTTTAAAGTCTTCATCATAACATCTTCAATTTAGTTAAATAAATTATAAATTCTCATTACATTAATTATTTATTTCTTTTATGAAATGTCTTCAGATATTCTTCACTTCATTATATCTTACCACCATAATTTTTTTAAAACTATCAACGCATTTTAGTGACTTCATAAAAATAAAAAATAAATAAATAATAAAATAAAATAAAATAAAAATTCAAAATTTTCTTCTATTTCTAAAATTACCAATTCCTTTTATTTTTAGTTAAACAAAGTAAACACAATTTCAATTTTCACTAATTAAATACTTTTGTTTTATTCAATACAGACAGTAATACAACAAGTAACTACGCCACATTAGCACTTTTAACTTTATCCCATGTACATTCAAATAGCTTGTCTAAGTATTCTATAAATACTCTAACTATATACTTCAAGTTGAAACATGCGAACACTCAAATAAATATTGAACACTCAAAACATATATATTCAACTTCTATAAATCTTTTATAATTAGTTGAACTCAATACTTAATTTTTTTCACATCTGCAAGCATATTACAATTACCACTTACACCTACTAACACTTCTTAAGTTTTAACTTCAATTTCCTACTAGTGATTTCTTACATATCCTCTCTACAACTTTTTTCTTCATCTTTTACATTCACGTTAAAGAGTTATAATTTTATATTCATAACCACAACTTCTTGTCATTTAACTTATTTTTCTTGCAAGTTACGGATATCAATAAATGACTACAACTTACAAGTTTATCCCACAAATTTTTACATTAGAGAGGAACTGGTCTATGAAGCTTATTGTTGCAGGAAAACAAGCGTCCAAAACTGCACGTAACTCTATAGCTCGATATCAAAATCTTATTTTCATGGATTTGCAAGTAACTACATACTACATAGAGATTTTCCAGCTTTTACTGTACTATATCTTTCCCATCTCATTTTAACATTCAACAGGGTAACAAAAAGTTACACCTACAATGTATGATGCTAATATTACAGTCTTTACTGACCAGTTGATACTCAAAAAGACATACATAATCTCAAATGCAACTGTCAAAGAAAACAAAAGTAAATTTAAAAGTACGCCAGAAGAAAAGATTTGGAGTATAACAGGAAGAAAAAATGTTGAAAAGCTCAACGAATATAACTTAGACTTCTTGTTTTTCAAATATGAGCTCACTCCATTTCATGCACAAGAACAATATATGGACAAGAACACAGACATAAGTAAGAATTCTACCATACAGACTGCACACGAAGTATTTTCATGTAATGTTTTGTTGCTATAGAAGTTCGACAAAAATCGATTATCCAGACTCATTTTGGTACACAAATCAGTCTTCATGTCGTATTGATAGATAAAAATTTTCAGACAGTGATATTAACTCTATAGGACACTTTCGTTGAAAGAGAGTGCATTGCCATTGTTCAAAACCTACCAACAAAACATGTGCTATGGGTTACAAATCTTAAAACTTCTTCTTTTAATGGTAACTACAAATTGAACATATTTAAAATAATATAAACAAAACTAAAAAAAATAAACATAATAATTATTATTTTCTCCCTTTTACAAGCATTATACTCTCTACTAAATCCAATAGCAACATTTTCATTAATGCTGAGTCATTGGCTGTGGCAGACTACAAAGAGTGGTATTAAAACATATATATCTAAAACATTTTTTGCCTTTCCCTTTTTCTGCTAAAAAACAACAAACTACTATATTATATGTTCTATATGTAATCATGTAATTGTTTTTCACACGGTGTTAACGAATAACGAAAGCCTTGACCAACTTATGGATGGGAACTCATTGAGTCCTGTGAGCCCACCAAAGCTTTTGCCCCCCCTGCAGACAACAAATTCACATCAATTGCTGAATTCCTCTAAATTCTATTATCGAATTATATAGCATACGTACATTCTCACCTATATTCATAATTTAATAACACATACATTGTTGTAACAGAAAAACTTTTATTGCATCAAGGTCCGTTGGACAATTATTACAACCCATCAGAGATTTTGGTATATGTCCTGCACCAACTGTAAGAGAATGTCAATTGCAGACTTAGGACAAATTCATAAATATCGCTTCCACATATACGAGCGTGCAAAAGCCGAACCCCAATAAATCATATATTTACATATCTACTAATGTTAATACCATTTAAACAATACAATATACTTAATTCAAATCAATTTTATCTCCAGAGCTAATGCTTTTGTTCGACTCGAAGACACAAATGGATAGTTGGATACAAGCATCATCGATGAGGTAGCAGAAACCTTATTAGAAACCAATGTCAATACAATAATGGAACACTTCCAACAGGTAAATCCCAGATACTAGTATTCTTTACGAATAATTTTCCCAACACACAAATACACTAACGAGATACATTACAACTGTCACAGAATTCAGATACAGTGGTGAACAACCTTGCTCAAACTAATAGCAGAATTGCTATTTTACCTAAAAACAAGTAAAAAAAAAAAAAGGATCCACCTAAGTATCGTTATGAAATTATTTTTGTCTTCAACCATGCAGCATCAATTGCTGATACTGATTCCTCAAACACAATGACCGAAGTAAATCTTTTAACTATGAGCAGTCATATAAAAGATTCAACTGAAATGAACGCTAACGCCGACAAAACAGACACAAGAGGCAAACACAAGATGCACAACACAAATGCTGAACTTTCCAAAGCTTCTGATGACGCCGCCAATATTCCCACTTTGGAAGAACAACATAAATGAGGAAAACGTCTACATTTATTTTATGCCATAGGCAGTTGTATATCTTTTTTATATGTTTTGGAAAAAACATTCTCAGGTAGAACTACATCATGCGACAATGATTTTTGTTTTGCAAATCAATGGGGTGCTATAAGTATTTTGGATCTAATATCCAAATACAACTGCTTGTACATCGTACTCATCATATGTGAAACGTTTTTATTCCTGTTATTAAATAGTGTTCGATCACTATTAAGTCCATCTTTTATTTACCTTTCCTCCTTAATTTCCTGCTTTAAATTGTTTCATCATCTTATACATTTCATTTCTCTCCTCAATATGTTACCTTCTCTCACGAAAATCAAACAAAAAAATGTGTGTAAAACAATTTCCAAACAGTTCGCTATACATGTACCCAAGTTCACACTGCCAAAATATAATATTAACTTTTTTATTCTCAAAAAAATATTAAATAACTTTGAACTCTATAACATATTTCTCTGTATAAACAGATAACATTGCCATCTGCCATTGTATTTTATATATTACCGGTATATATACTTTTGTAAAAATTTTGGGCACAAAACAACACAAACAAGTTAAACGCGAGGTTTTTCCTCCCACTTCTCCAATTTATTTATTACATCTTGCATTTTATTTAACTTTAAGATGTACACATTTTTTAATAAATAAATTAGACAATTATATTCATATTATTATTTATTGTAATGTACTTAAAAAATTGTATTTCCAATTGTTTTTTTATTGCATTTAGTCAACAATGTAGTATTTTAAGGATAAATACGAAATTCAGAACATAAAACCATTCATAACATAAAACCATCACATAATATTTTTTTCTTTACTTATCGGTTGAATTTAAGCTTGGTAATAATGTAAAGGAGTTGTGTTATCATCAATTTTGTACCATATGGTGCATTTCTTGTAACATTTTTTAAAACTAAAAAGACGAAAATTATGTTTTATAATTAATGTAAAATCATTTTGAATTAAATAGATATTTAAAACTTTATTATATTAATAAATAGAAAAACCTATGGAATTAAGTTTATTTTTAAATTCTCAATAATAATTATATATGACCATTACATTTAACAATTATCTCCTCCACAACACAATTTTATCCTTCATTCCAATCACTACACTTCTCTGCAGCACAGCACCACCACCAAGCAAACCACCTGCACCACCTACCTCATCAACCAACACAAAAGGTAAATCACTCACCTCCACACACCTATGCTCGTGCATATCTGGTGTCATGGATAGCTGCAAACACTGCTGACCGCAATGCTCGGACACCAAGGTCAGGTGTTCGCACTGTACGGATAGCAGTGTCCGCGATGCGCAGACACCACTATGTCACTGGTGTCCGCGCTATGTGTCATCTATTGTTTATTTATGCTATTTGAGAACTGAGTTTTGTTTAAATGGGTTAGCATGAACAATTGCATTTAATGAATGGGTCTTACAAGGTTTTTTTAGTCTAAAATGGTGTTATTTCTTTCATTAGAGGGATTTTGAACTTTCTTAATTGCACATAGAGAAGGTACATTTGAAAAGTATTATGATTATGTGTTCTTTATTTTCCAAAGTTAAGTATTTCCTATTTATTCATTTAATTTTTAATAAATAATCTGATTTACATATAGAAGGACTGTAATGGGAAGGCATTGACATGTGTATGGATTAAATGTTCTATGACCGTGCATTATTCCAATTAGGTTATTCCAAGTATTTTGTTACCTATTCTTTTATTTGTTCTTTCCACTTTTTACTTCTATACAGCTACAGTTCTTCATCAAGACAAAATGTGCTTTTCTCAAGCTATGCATTAAAATTCATGAATTTATTGACCACAATAATATCCTTTTCTGTTGTAGATATTAAAGCTTATGGCATTATTGGTCTATTTATTACTTTTTTGGTCAATCAGCTTTTTTTTTTCCGGTTATTTGTGCAGATGATTTTAGAATATATACTATCTCCAATAGAGATGGCAGCGAGGCAGGTTCGAGTGCCCCGCCTCGCCTTAGACGGGGTGGGACGCGGGCATACCTCATTTCCTGTCCCTTTTTTTCCTAAAATTTTCAGTTAAAATAAAAATTCAAAATTTTAAAATCTAAATCAAATAATGCTCAAATTAACTATATCAATATCCAAAGCCAGGACTAGAAACAAACAATGTCCTTGGTATCTTTCTACTACTGGTTATAACAAATTACAAGGTAGTTGTTTGATTGGATTTAAAAATTTCCTCTCTTTCTCAGCTCATTGTTTAATGTTTTTTGTCTGCTTAAGTAGTTAAATATAGTATCAATTCTCTTTTCGTACTCTTCGTTCGTGTTTTTATGGAAAATTTGAATAAAAGGGTTTTATTGTTTAATATACATGCCTTCAGAGTAGAATTCTTTAATTGCTCATTGCACTATTTTCTGATGATAAGAAACTCACCCAGACTGGTACAACTTATGCTATGGTACAGACTCGAGCAATATTTTATAGAAGGTTGTAAATTAGTGCCTGCGAGTGTGAATATAATGGACTTGCGCAGTGTTATAAACTATAAACATGCCCATTGACGCTGTTATTGCAAATTTGAATAGCATAGCAGTTGACCCTAAAAAATGGACTCAACAAATGTCGGGCCCACTCTTGCCACGTTAAGTACGGTTTCGGTGCGTTTCTATCGGTACAAAGTCGATAGTTAGGCTTAACTGAACGCGGGAGGCACTTTCCGGCAAGAGACAAAGCTGTTCAGACTCCGGCAATATTATGAGTTTGCAATCACGCTATCAATGATCACCTTCTCAAAACCATAGGGAACCATTTTCTTTCTTCTTATGTAATACGCAGAACCATAAACATCCTCCAGACCAAGTTTGTGCAAAATCCTTCATAAATTCGTTCTCTCTCCTCCTAGTGGGAGGCCTCGTGTGATGCGTCGGGGCAGCGTGGGAAGGTTCGCCTTCTTCGAGACATTCCCTCGCCCTTCTAGTAGCGGTTTCGTTGGTTGAACTCATCTTTCAGGCTACCTTCTATTTTTTTTTCTCAGACTCACGAAAATCGTCCTTCGACTTTTATTTCACGTGTTCTTTTCGCGGTTGAATAGTTGGAGTTTCCACAGACGGCGTCAATCTGTTGAGTCCATTTTTTAGGGTCAACAATAGCAGTTCTGATTAGTACACCTGAAGAGATTACACATATAAGTGGCTCAGGAAGAATATTTTTTAGCATTTTTGAATGAATTTGGTGGAGAAATGACCACTATTTGATGCTTTAAAATCATGTTTGAAGACAGCAAGGTTTGTGCTTAATCTGTTGTTGGCACATAAAAAAATATTGGTACAACTGAAAAATAACGTGCTTGCCAGTATGTTCCTTCACTTTCAGCCATTCAACCTCGTTCAGTGTAAAACTGGTATTTACATTTTTCAAGACTTATTCCATTAAGCTGTGAAATACATGCTTGAAATTGTTTCTGATTTTATTTGGTGCACCATTCTTGTTACTTTTTGATTATTAATCACGTCATAAGGCAATTTCTTAGATAAGATACCAGTGTTCTTTTCATTTTTTTCTTTTTTCTCTAATTCGTGTATATGAATTATGATAGAATACAACCCTGGAATCATGGATCAGACTGCTCCTATAATTGTGGAAGATCGGATCCTTGCAATCATGGAAGAAATTCAACAAGACAAATAAGCAAAATTATAGCAGCATTTGTCAAGTTATTTTTAGAATCATAGCTGCCATCTTTATGGCATGATTTTGTATTATTGCCTTGCGTAACAATATGCACGTTCATAGGAATTTGCCTTTGTAACTTTTCTTTAAAAACTGATTGAAAGTTATATAAATATACACTCACATAACCCGTAATAGGTGTGGTGAGATTTCTCCAAATTCCCCTATCTTTGAATTTTTATTTGGTATCAGAGCATTACAATGACTTTCGCATCGCTTAATGTAGGCAACTTTGTCACCTTACGTCTTAAACCAGAGAATTACCCACTCTAGAGAGAACAGGTTTTTGCTGTTGCTGAGAGTCAAGAACTTACTTGACTTTCTCACTGATGCTGTATTTCCAGTAGTTGATGGGTCTGAACCAGTTGTTAACCTTGAGTTCAAAAAGTGGAAAATAGCTGATAGATTGTTGTGGGGATGGATCTTTGGCACATTGGCTGAAGAAGCACTCAGTCATGTGATTGGGCTTGACACCTCTGCACAAGTATGGACAGCTCTCAAGGAAGCCTATGCTCAATCTTCCCAAGAGCACCAGTTTCAACTTACTCAACAATTGACTTACATGAAGAAGACTCATGAAGTCCCTCTTAATGCATATCTTCATAAATTTAAAGAGGTATGTAATAGCCTTGCTGCTATAGGACACACTATTACTGATTAAAACAAAGTGTGTTAACTGCTTACAGGACTTGGTGCTAAGTATGAACCATTCATCACTTCTATGTTAAAACCACCAATGCCTTCCTATAATGAGATAGTTCCCTTATTACAAAGCTATGAAACATGCCTCCATCTGCACACTCCAGACACCTCCCAATACACAACATTCTATGCAAACAAAAATGATCAAAAGAATTTCAAAAATTCAAAGTCCTCCAATCAGTTCTCTTCAAAAGGCAGGGGCTTTGCACCTGCAAATTAGCCACCTAAGAATGTCAAACAGCGTTCCTCCCAAGCATTACCCTCTTAGAACAACTGTGACATAACTGTCAGATCTGTGAAAAAAAGAGGACATCCTGCCATTCGCTGCTGGTACCATTTTAGTCACTCTGTGCAACCAGACTACCTACCACAAGCTTTTACTGCTTTCCAGATTGATCCTGAAGCACATCACAATAAAAGGACCTCAGACACTGGTGCCTCTGCTCACATGACCTAAACTGAAGGTAATCTTCACAATTTTTGGCCTTATACTGGGCATGATCATGTTATGTTAGGCAATGGACAGTGTTTACAAGTCACCCATGTTGGTGATGCTATTATTGGTTCTGGTCCCTCATCTTTTATCTTAAGAGATGTCCTTCTTGTTCCTAACTTAGAAAGAAGTCTTCTATCTATAGGACAACTCACATCAGATTATTCAGTTATTTGTGAAGTTATTGATAATGACTTTGTGATTAAGGACAAGCTGACACAGCAGGTGGTACTGAAGGGAACAAAAAGGGATAATCTCTACTTAGTTCGTGCACCTCCAATTGCCTTATTCTCAACAAGATTTAGGACAGTCTTAGAATAAGTCTGGCACCAAAGGCTTGGAGATCCACAGGCCGCTGCAGTTGCACATCTCTGCAAAAAGGAATTAGTAAAGACAGCAAGCAATAAAGACAACACTCTATGTGAAAGTTGTAAACTAGGACAATTATCTAAGCTACCTTTTATGTTATCTAAATCAAAAACCAGTGTTCCTTTTGAAAAGATTCATATTGATCTATGGGGACCAGCTTCCATTTTGATGACTTCACAAAATTTGTTTGGTTAAGTCCATTAAAAAACAAATCAGATTTTGTGGAACAATTTTTTCTCTTTGAAAAATATGTCAAAAGACAATTTAATGGGCAATTTAAAGTGATTCAAACTGATGGGGCAGGAGAATTCGAACACCACAAATTCAGATCTCATCTAAAAAATTCTAGAATAGTTCATCAACTGTCATGTGCTTACACACCCGAGCAAAATAGGAAAGTTGAGAGAAGGCATCGAGTAATAAGGGAGTTAGGCATTACAATGTTGATCCATGCAGATATTCCTAAGAGGTTTTGGGTTGAAGCCTTCACAACTGCTGTTTTTCTTCTCAATAGATTACCTACAACTACATTGCAATGGGATTCTCCATTTTTCAGATTGTATGGAAAGCATCCCAACTATTCTAGCTTGAGAGTCTTTGGCTCGAGATGTTTTCCCTATCTATGGTATTCTAAGAGAAACAAGTTTGATAACAAATCTATACCATGTGTTTTTATGGGTTATGGTACCAGGCATAAAGGTTATAGATGTTACTCACCTGCAACAAACAAAACACATGTCACGACATGTCACTTTTGATGAGTCCTTCTTACTTTACAAGACCACAACTCTATCTACTGTTTCCAATTATCAACCACAGACAACAGTTTTTCATGAATTTTCTCAATGGGCAAATGATCATGAAATCCCAACTAGCTCTTCTAACTCACTAGAAACTGAACTTCATCTAACTCCAGATGCTCCTCTGAGAAAAGCTCTCACTATAGCAAATCTAACATGCCCAACTGATGGTAACTCAGCTACTCAAAACAGATCTCCTGTCCCACTATCTCCAAGTGTTCATTCTGTAGAATAACATGATTTACATCAAATTACAGCAGAGAATACAACTCCATCAGAACTGGTATCTCATCCCATGGTGACACTCAACCAGATAGGCATTCGAAAACCAAACCCCAAGTATGCTCTCTTACATGATTATACATCTATACCTAAGGAACCGAGGTCTATTAAAGATGCTCTTACACATCTTGGTTGGAAATAAGGAATGCATGATGAACTTGAGGCATTACAATAGCAAAAAACATGGGTTTAGTTCCTCCAAAATCCTCAATGAATGTTGTAGGATCATGGTGGGTTTACAAAGTTAAACTTAAAGTAGAACGTACCTTAGAACGCCTTAAAGCTAGGCTTGTGGCCAAAGGTTACCATCAGCAACAAGGGGTTGATTTTACATAAACATATTCACCGATTGTTAAGCTGGGCACAATTCGGTTAATATTATCTCTTTCCACCATTAAAGGATGGGGTATTAAGCAACTTGACGTAAAGAATGCTTTTCAACATGGCTCACTTAATGAGGAAGTGTTCATGGAGCAACCTTTCGATTTCAAAGATAATGATTTTCTAGACTCAGTTTGTCATCTCAAAAAGGCAATATATGGGATAAAATAAGCCCCAAGGGCTTGGTTTGATAGATTTAGCTCATATCTATTACAAATTGGTTTTACTTGCAGTGCTGCTGATCCAAGCTTATTTATCTATCATTCGGATCAAGGGACATTAGCACTATTGCTATATGTCGATGATATCATCATAACAGGTTCATCTTCAGCTCTCATTCAACAGTTTATAAATCAACATCATCATGAGTTTGCCATGAAAGATCTCGATCCACTACATTAATTCTTGGGCATACAAGTTTCAAAAGTCTCAATTGGCTTATTTCTCCAACAAACAAAGTATGTTGTGGAGATCCTAGAACGAAATGGAATGCATGAGTCCAAACACATCAAGACTCCAATGTGCACAAAGACACAACCAGATGTCAATTCACCCTTGCATCCTGATCCACATGCATATAGATCATTGGTAAGCGCCTTATAGTACTTAACCTTGACAAGGTCGAATCTATCCTATAGTGTCAACAATGTCTCTCAGTTCATGCATTCTCCAACAGAAGCACATTTTAGTCTGGTCAGAAGAATATTGAAGTATGTCAAAGGTACAATTAACATGGGACTTCACATTCAAGCTTCCAGTTCACTGCAGCTTTACGCCTCTCTGACTCAGACTGGGCTAGATGCCAATAGACACGACGATCTACAACAGTATACTGTACCTACTTGGGAAGCAACCTCATTTTATGGTGTACAAAAAAACAAACAAACAATGGCAAGATCGAGTTCAGAAGCTGAATACAGAGCACTTGCACAAGCTGCAACAGAAATAACATGGCTTACATTCCTCATGCGTGATCTAAACATTCCTCTACTTCAACCTCCAACATTATTTGGGGATAACATGAGCTCACTTTTCATGACTGTGAATTCGGTATTTCATGTACGTAGCAAGCATCTTGAGGTGGACTATCATTACATTAGAGAGCGTGTCTCACTTGGTTTACTTGTCACCAAAAATATTCCAACTCAGCTTCAAATTGCTGACATTTTCACAAAGGCCCAACTGAAACATGCCTTACAAGTTTTACGTAACAAATTGTGCATCACAACGATGCTCAATTTGAGGGGGATGATAGAATATGCATGGAATCATGGATCAGACTGCTCCTAGAATTGTGGAAGATCATATCCCTGTAATCATGGAAGAAAATCAACAAGACAAATCAACAAAATTATAGCAGCATTTGTCAAGTTATTTTTAGAATCATAGCTACCATCTTTATGGCATGATTTTGTATTTATGCCTTGTGTAACAACAGGCATGTTCATAGGAATTTGCCTCCGTAACTTTCTTTTAAGAACTGATTGAAAGTTATATAAATATACGCTCACACAATCCATAAGAGATGTGGTGAGATTTCTCCAAATTCCTCTTTGAATTTCCATTAA
Organism: Fraxinus baroniana; assembly: GCA_903798355.1. NCBI lineage: Eukaryota > Viridiplantae > Streptophyta > Magnoliopsida > Lamiales > Oleaceae > Fraxinus > Fraxinus baroniana. The sequence goes on along the minus strand of CAIGRO010303669.1, from coordinate 20,977 downwards.
TTCTAGGTGGGTATTATCTCTGCTAATGGTGAACGAGAAATTGGGAAACTAATAGCACTGGCAATGGAGAAAGCCGGTAGGGAATGAATCATCACTATTTCCATAAATATGCTGCATTTTGGAACTCCTCATTTGTAATTTTCTATGCATGGAGTGTAAGTCATCTGCAATCATGCAGGATGGAAAATCCCACTAACGATGAGTTAAAAGTGGTGGAAAGGATGAACTAGCCCTGTCGTTATATATCTACTTATTTTGTTACAAAAGAGAAGACTCTAAAATAAGTATGCATACCTTGTGAATCTTATATTTACAGAGGTCTGGATTTTCTTACTCTTTTTCATCCTTTCATATGACTTAGGTTTTAACTCCAATTCTTCATTTTGTTTGTCTTCATTGATTCACCTTTGCTATGTCTTGCAATGAGGTAATTTATCACTTCTCAAATGAGATAAATATGTTTCCAAAACCTAACATTTACGGATAGTTGTTCTGGAAAATTACTAAATTTACAGATAATGCAAATCAGATGTGCAGTCAATTGAGCATGAACAAAAAAAAAAAGTTTCACCTTCTCCTGGTCTTATTCATGGAGTTTTAATGTTGGGATTTCTAAAAAGACCACTGATGGCTAAGACTAAGATTTTATCATCAACAATTTAATTTATAATCCGCAAATTACACCAGAGGTAGATTGATAAATTGGACAGAATAATATATACAGACCTCCACTATTTTCCTTGACTTGGTGCAAATGTTCTTTTGTCAATGTCCTAAGAATTTCAAACTACTTGAATAGCTCATCCATAACGATGTTACTAATAGATTTAGTCTCTCTTACATACTTGCGTAAATAATCGAACACGTACATATAGTTCTTTAATTTCTGATTGAGATGACGGTAACAATATAAGCATTCTTCACTTTAGGTTTATTTAACTAATTGCAACCATAAGTGACTAACTGTATTACTTTGGCTTCATCAGTGGCTGCAAGGCTAAGTCCGACACCTATTGGTTGCTTTTCATATTTGCTTACAAGTCTAGGTGACATTGTCACCTCTTGGTGATGTGGTGTTTATTAAAATTTTGTAATACAAGCTTCCATCAATTCCTAGCTTTCAAGAAGATAAAATAACCTTCAAAATAACACAATCTGTGCAATGCACGTGTCAAAAACTAGTGTAAAGAAAAGAACCTTTTTTCTTATAAGGAAAATATAATTACTCCCTTGTCTAATTTTCATCAAACTAACACGGTATTATTATTATTATTTTCCAAAATGGTAATTATGATCATATTTGAATTTAATAGAAAAAATGACATTAAATATGTCACATTTTTTATTTGATAAAAGAATTTTATGTAATTTGAACTACCCGAAATTGTAAAACACAAACATTCGTTTATTAGGTTTTTTAATTTTCTGTAAAAAATTGTATTAAATAAAGTTTACATATGAATAATTACAAGAAAATGGGTAATTAGCACTACTCTCTAGGGGTGGGCATGAGTTGGGTTAGGTTGGGCCGATTTTTGTCCCAACCCAACATAGTCGGTTTGATTGAAATGCAACACAACCCAACTCAATCCAATCTAACCCAATTACATGTCGGTCGGGTTGGGTTGGGTTGGGTTGGGTTGGTCGGTTTTGTACAACATGTCAACAAATATTAAGGGCACAAAAAATTTCACTCCTCGAAGCCCTCCATATCATTTAATCATCACCATTACTCGGTTAGTTGCTCATTTCGATTAAAATGTAGATAAAATATGATGCATAAGGATGCTAGAAAAGCTAGCACTGATTAAAAATGAAATGCAAGAATTTCTAACATGTGATGGATCTAGCATACACCAAGAAGAAATATGAAGTGGAATTGGCAATTTCTGGCATATCAAGCTGCCATAGTGGCCTACTATTATGAAGTTTCAATTGATCCAGTTAATGACGATAACTCATTTTTACAATGAGAGACATGTATCTTATAGAAGAGTAACTAAGGTAACCTTGTAAAGCTGCTGGACAACTTCCTGCCGGTCATTTTTCCCAGAGATTTGGAACCATTCATTGAAAGTTTCAACTGAGCTAAAAATCTCCGATAGCAAAAAGTTCAGAAAGACCACAGTTCGTGAAGATTATTCTGCACAACAAGAGAAGTTGCTGCAAACAATAAATACTTATAAGAAGCATACCAAATGCTCCCAAAAAATATAAGTAACAATAAAATGGAAACACAGTAAACCATTGATGTTTGCCTCATATTAAATCCTGATGCAACATAACAAGTATGACAAAATAAATGCTCATGAAAAGACTCCAATATCCATTAAAGAGTACATAACAGAATCATATTACAAGAATAAGAGGGTTACAGTTTTCCTTGCTCATCCTACATTATAAATGAATTCTTCATACAAAAATGAAGCAAAGCTCTCCTAGTACAGTAGCTCATATCACAGATCTACGAGATCCTTCCTGAAGTTGCATTAATAAAAAAGGCAAGGCTATGAAGTTTCAAAAGATATAGAACACTGAAGAACGCACTAGATGGCACTCACTCTGGGTAGATATGCTATAAGTACATCTATCACATTCACGCAGTCATCTGATATTTCACAAACTGCACTTTCAATTAGGAGTACAAAGTACAGAGTTCAAAGAAGCGACTTCATGGAGTAATCAGAAAGCTAGCAAGACAACAAGATTACCTGAAGTGGAGTTCCTGTAATGAGAAGTAGGTAATTAGTGTTGTAGAGTCTCATTGTTTTTTAGAGCAAAGAATTTTCATTCTTAATTCGATGAGCTTCATCAATGATGATATATCGCCAGCTAAAGCGGCGCAATGCAGACTTCTCTTTGATGGCCATTTCAAAACTCGTAACACATACATCAAACTTTCCAGCAACAAACAACTCATCTCGTATATATTTCTGGGAAATTAGGCATTCGAGTAGTACAAAAAAACAGTGTTCTAAAATGCATAATGCGTTGCAATGTGTCGAGGTGGAGAATCAAGAATCACAAGTTTAAGCGTGTCAATGCGAGAATATGCGTCATAATGCGTTTCGTACTTTTAATATTATTTTAATTATTTTAAGGATTAAATATATTTTTATATAAAAAAAATAGATTTTTAATATATCATAAAAAAAAATTTAACAAAAAAAAAAAAAAANCAAGTTTAAGCGTGTCAATGCGAGAATATGCGTCATAATGCGTTTCGTACTTTTAATATTATTTTAATTATTTTTAAGGTATTAAATATATTTTTATATAAAAAATAGATTTTTAATATATCATAAAAAAAAATTTACAAAAAAAACGCATTGGTGGAATTCGACATGTTTTGGAACCACATCGCGCCTAGGCGGCGCATTTTCGCGCATTTTAAAACATGGCAAAAAAGAGAATTAGCTATGGGGAAATTAAGACAAGGAGAATAATATCTATATTAGTACCAAAAGGCATTACTCTTTCGTCTGGATTTCCCAAAAATTTTACAGGCGCAACAGGACAGAAACATTTGATTTCATTCATTCAATTGCCAAGTGTAGATTTTGGAGCAACAACCATGTGAGGGCCAGTTATTCCTCTAAATTCGTACAAATACCATAGCAAGGATAAAGGGGATGTCTTCGAAGGTAAGGCTAGGAGAGCTCCATTGCCAGAAGGGTTAGAAAAGAGAGTGAAAGGAAGAGATTATGAGAGACGGGGAAAGAGAGAGTTAGAACTTGGAAGAATAAAGTAGGGTTGCGTTTTGTGTTCTGTGGGCTGGGTTCACAAGTTTATTTTTTAACTAAGCGAGTTGGGTTGGGTTAACTCGATTTTCATGAGTCAACCCATGAACTGACCAAGCCCGGCTCGCTTTCTAACCCAAAACTCGAACCCAACTGATAAATCACAAAAAATCAACCCAAATCGATCGATTTAGGTCGGGTTGGACAATTTAGGTGGGTTGATTTAGGTTTTGCCCACCCCTACTACTCTTCCAATCCATAGTTGGTTCTAAGGTAGATAGGCATCACTTTCTCGAACACCCATACCCTTCATTTTTTTTTGGCATTTTCATCCTTATTTCCACATTTCATTGCGCAAAAAGTTCTTTTCATCCATTTTCTCAATTAAAATTGTGAAATGACGAATATACACTTCTCTTTAAATAAAAAAAAAAAAGAAAAAAAAAACCAATTGCAATCATAGTCTTAATTTTATTTTATTTTTTAAAAAAATCACAAATAGGTCCCGAATAAATTATTAAAAAGGTAATTAGCACATAATGTCCTTACCTTTCACTATTATTGTGAAAATGTCCATACCTTTTTTTTTAACATTCTCACCCTCAATTATACCTTTGATTGCGAAAACCATCATCCCATATTCTCATCCAATTCTTCGATTTTTTTTATTTAAATATGACTCATATTCATCATTTCACAGCTTTTTTATTGAGAAATTGGATGAAACTGAATGAAAATTGTGATTTACATAATCAAATGTGTAATTAAATGTGAAAATGTCAAAAATAAAAATAAAGATAGGGACATTTTCCGCCATAATCGTGAAAGATAGAGACATTATGTGCTAATTACACTTTTAGCCCCCGTTTGGTGCACATTATTTTTAAAAGAATACATTTTTTTGGTTGATGTGATGAGAAATATGTGGTTGAAAAGGAAGAAAAAGTTATTGATGTGATGAAAAATATTATTTTATTGAAAAATATGTGGTTGAAAATAAGTAAAAGAATGAGAATNGTGGCCCAAATAGGGGCTTTGGGGACTTATTTGTACTTTTAAAAAAATTAGGACTATGATTACAATTAATTTTTTTTTTCTTCTCATTTTATTTAAAAAGATCATTTCATAATTTTTAATTGAGAAATTGATAAAAATGACATTTTGAACAATGAAATGTGAAAATAAGAGTGAAATGCTAAATAATAAATAAAAGATAAAAATATTTCTCACAATAACAATAAAATATGTAAGCATTAGTTATATGCTAATTACCTTGTGAAAAATTATGTGCAGTAATATGTGTCTACGTAAAATTATATAGTCACGTGAGTCCTATTGTCAAACACGTGCTGACACGTCATCCATCTCTCCCCATTTGCTACACCTACGTCTTGTGAAAAATTATGTGCAGCAACAGCCTACGTAAAATTATATAGTCACGTGAGTCCTATTGTCAAACACGTGCTGACACGTCCTCCGTCCCTCCCCATTTGCTACACCTACGTTAAAGCAGGACTGGTGGAAAAAACAACAATTACTGTAATAAGGCACAAATTCTAAGTCTAAAAATCGCTTGTACTTGTATCTGAATTTTTCTTCAAGCGATCTCTCAATGTACGCCTCTTTTTCGATCCGTGTTTATATTGTAAACCCCGCAGAAGATTTAGGTGCATTTGATTCCCTCTCTTGTTAAAAGCACAATATTTAATTGGATTATATTCTATTTTTGTTGAATTTTCGGATCCAACTGTCTCAGATTGAAACTTGACTGGAAAAAGGCTGGATTGTTTTGCTATTGGATTGGAATTTGGGAATCTATTATAAGGTTCGGTTTTAATCTGTGATTTATGCTCGGTTTTTCGGGAAAAAAAAAGATTGTTTTTTTATTCATTTTCTTTTGTGGGTTTGATAGATAGATTCGGATTGGATTGGATGAATTGTGTGGAATTGGTTCAAAGGAAGGTTTGGTTAAAGATCTAGATTTTTGAGTATATAAGCTTTTGATTAATTGGATTGATGGCAACTCCAGGGGGACCTCGGCCGGGGAATTTCCCCCCGAATTACAACACTAATACGCTTGCTAATAATATGCAAAATTTACAAATTAATCAGCAGCAATCGAATAATCCTCGTGGTGGTGCCCCTAGACCTCCTCAAGCTGCACCACCTGGTCAACAGCCCCAACCTTTTGCTGGAAGCCGACCACGCACACCCCCACCAGGCGTTTTTCCTAGGGGGCCCGTGCCTACTAATGGTGCCTCACAAACTACATTGCCTTTGAACACAGCATCTACACTCACCAGCCCACCATCTGTATTTCAGCCTCCTTCCTCTTTCACTATGAGAAATCCCCCTCCTGTGGCACTGGCATCTTCTGCTGGTGGTCCTTTTCCCCCGTCTCCCGGTGCAGCCCCATTAACAGGACCGGGTGCTCGTCCTCGACCTTTTATATCTGCCCCTCCGACATCAGGTCCTCCAGTGCCACCTCAGATGAGCACTTCTGGCCCTTTTAATAATGGACCAACTGCATTCTCTTCATGGCCTACGCAAGGTGGGCCACGTTTCCCTCCTGCCATGGCTGGTACACCACAACTGCCAGCTGGACCTCCGCAGTTGCCAACATTGATGTCGTCTGGTCCATCTGCTCAGCCTCTACGAACGCGTCCAAACTTTGGGAGTCCTGCTGATGCATCACCTGTCACAGGACAACCTGCCCCACCATTTTCAGCCCCAAGACAAAACATACCACCTCCTCCAGGTCCGTTGCCATTTTCAGCACCAACTCAAAGCATGCATCAACCTTCAGGCTCTCCTCATGGGATGCAAACATGGCCACCACAGCCAGGGCAGGTGCCTATTCACGTTCTCTTCTTATGATTGTTTAATTTGTTTTTGAAGAATTCATATTTGTTTACTGTTTATGACTTGTTACTACTTATGATGTTGTTCTTATTATTATTATTATTATTTTTGAGGAATTCATTATTTGTCATGTCAATTCTCTACTCTGTTTAGTAATAGAGAACGGAGTTCCCTCTTGGCTAGTTAGAGATGATTTATTGACTGGATTATGCTTTGTTGACATGGACTCTTTGCTAAATGTGTGCCCTGAAATGTATGTAAGTAAAATAAATTATTTTCGGCATATGGTTATGAATAACTAGAACAAAAAAAAACTGACAGGAACTAATACAAGCTCGAATATGGTTCTAACTTTAAAGAAATGGTTATATTTATTGTTTCATATTGTGTCTTGAGTTGCGCATCATGCAAGGTTATTATTAAAGTGCCCCAAAGCTTACTTTTTCTGTGTCATTTGTCAAGACTTGTGCCTCAATACACCTGAGAACAGTTGAGATATGCAGTCCTTAGCGTTTTCTCTTTTGGCTTTTTTATTAGCCTTTTTTGGGGGGTTTTCAAACACAATCAAATCCTAAAAACTAGAAAGAAGAAAATTGGAGATTGGAGAAGAGAATATTACTTGTCTGGAACTTAATCTCGAGTTTTATTTTTTTAGTTGAGAAGTTAAAGAGAATCAAGGAGGAAGCTGTGGAAAGAGGTAGCCAATAATTCTACTATCTCCTTTTAATCACCAAAGTTGTAATTTACAGAAATTCTGTTTTTAGATCACATCATGTGCTATATGAGTGGCTACTGAGGAACTATATTTGGCTAGATGACCTGGGCTTCAGAGATCTTCTGTTTTTTCTTGGGCCCACATGAGATATTCCAACTAAATGACATGGTTCCATTTTTAAGCACATAAATACATGCATCGCTTGGATGACATTGATGATTTCACATTTGAACAAGTGATAAGCAGGATGAGCCGATGAATTTAGTTTCCATGCAGCATTATTATTATTTTGAACTTTTCAGTGATGATGCAGCTCTAAAATAATCTCTTCAAATTGCTAAATAGCATTATTCTTGCAGTTCTTTGAATATACGTTCTAAACTTGGTTTTCTGTGTAGGTGGCTCTACATCCTCCAGTCCCTGGTCCTATGCAACAGCAAAGGATGTATGGAATGCCACCAGCCCCACCACCTCTTCCTAATCAATCTATGTCTTTGAGTCATACAGGACAGTCAAAAATTGATCCCAATCAAATACCTCGCCCTATTAGAAGTTCCTCTGTGATTATACATGAGACCCGTCAGGGAAATCAGGCAAACCCTCCTCCGGTAATTAATATTGTTATTATCAGAAAAGGAATGCATCGCTTGATATTTTCTTTATGTCGTGTTCTATGTTTTATTTATTGAATTATGTTTCTTTGATTATAGTTATAAATTTGTTTGTCATGCAAATTCGCAAACTTTTGAGTGCCAGAGAATAATTAATCAATCGTGTCACAGGTTTACTTAATAAAAGTTCATTATTTCTATTTTTGTTGAAGCCTGCTACAAGTGATTATATCGTCAAAGATACTGGGAATTGCAGTCCTCGTCACATGAGATGTACTATTAATCAGGTCAAGTATCCAATTCATGGTTTTAATACTTTAAAAATTTTATGTAAGCAGTTGTCATATTTTTTAAATTTTACTTTAACTCCCTTTCTTAGAGCCATTCAATTCTTTGTTTGAACGCTTTTAATAGCTAATAATGATTGTGGCTTTTGTTTGTTATAGATTCCATGCACTGTAGACGTTTTATCAACATCTTCAATGCAGTTGGCTTTGTTGGTGCAGCCTTTAGCTCTTCCCCATCCATCTGAGGAGCCTATCCAAGTAATGCTTGAAATTCTGTTCCTACCTGTTATCTTTATATCTTCTTCTGTTCTAATGTCATAAATGAGAGATTGTTTTGCTTACTTGGTCATATAAAAATGTTTGCATTCCTTAACAACAACAACAGCACACTTTAGATCAAAGATAACCAGTTATAATTGCATGCACTTTGATTGTGTTTATTGTATTCATAATTCGATAATTGTACTGTTTGTCAGAAGGTATCTTTATTGCTCGCTCTGTTATCTGGTCCTTGAAGTTATTCTTACTTGATCTAAATGTATGTTTTCTCTAAAACTTTCTTACTATAATGAGATGGGTTGAATGTTGTACTTATGAGGAAAGGCGCAGCTCCTCGTGAATGTCTGCAATTTTTTTTTTTATTATTGGACATGTGGATAAATGTGATGATCTCTGTTGTTTGTGATTATTATTTCTTGTTCCTATTAGCATCAAAGATGCTATGCATATGGGGTTGCCTCCTCTCTAATGATCATAATAATGATATAGTATGATGTGAGATGATCCACTTGATTTGAAAAAAAAAAAATGTTGGGCTTAAATCAGATCCTATGTGATGGTTGTTGGTAACTTGGTGGGTGATTTCTGATGGGCATCATCCTAAATGTTTCATCCTACATTTGTCGCCCCCTTTTCATTGTTGAGTAATTGGTTCCTTGGATACCCTTCTCAGTGGCTTGTGCTCCTATTCTTCAGGTTGTGGATTTTGGGGAAAATGGTCCTGTTCGATGTTCTCGTTGTAAAGGCTACATAAATCCGTTCATGAAGTTTATTGATCAAGGAAGGCGTTTCATTTGTAACTTGTGTGGTAATGATAACTGTTTTTTCCAATGTCACTTGATGACTATTGGTTTACCAATTTATGCTTTGTACAAGATTTTTCATCTTGCTAATCAATTAGATTCAATTTTCCATGGATGCCCTTATTTGTCCTTCCACAGTTTGAAACTTAGGGAGCTGAATAGCAATGATTTGTCATGTTGTATATGAACCAAAGCATTAGTATACTGAAGTCCTAAGATCCTTTTATGTTACATTCTCAGTTCTGTGGTTGAAAGGTTACATGGACTGAATTATTGTAGTTATTACAATTTTTTTTGTATATTTTAACATATGCGTTACTATAATTACTATTGTTGGCCGCATACTACATTCAGTTATTGTCAAACTATATGCCTTTACTTCTTGCCATTTGTTTTGCAGGATTTACGGATGAAACTCCAAGTGATTATCACTGCAACTTAGGTCCAGATGGTAGGCGTAGAGATGCTGATGAAAGACCTGAGCTATGCAGAGGAACTGTTGAATTTGTCGCTACCAAGGAATACATGGTTAGTGACATTTTTGTTGACCTAGATTTGATTTGGCACTTCATTGGAGATAAAATCATTGACGCGATAATATTGGTGATAATGCTATTAATGGAATAGAGTCGTACACTATGCCCTAGTTTGATAATGAAAAATAATTGCTTAGAAACTGATCATTTGGTGGTAACTTCAAGTCCCATTTGGAATATCTTAGCATTGTATTAGAATTTTGTTTGCTAGTTTTGAGATCAAGGGTCTTCTTTTGCCACAGCATTTTAAAGTCTTTTACTAGAAGCCCTCTATAAATGACTTATCAGGAAGGCTGTATGGAGAATTTAAATATTTTGCAAGTGCAAATATCAAAATCTCTTCCATGATAATATTTAAGCAATTTATTGTCTCAGAATCTGACTATTTTGAACAGTTTGAAAAGTACCCCTACTTAATTATTTCTACATGTCCTTGCTGGAGCGTCTATGGAACACAATTGAACACTAAGTTTTTTGCGAAGTGATTTTACAAAAAAAAAAATAATAATAATAATAATAATAATAAATAAATAAATGAAATCTAGAGCTTGCCACAATCCTTTCAAATGGTATACAAGCTTGGACCCTATTTGATGCACATTATTGAGTAGAGAATACATTTTAGATAGTGATTTGATGGGAAATTTTTGGTTAAAAAATAAGGAAAAAATTTGGATTTGCGTGTAATATTATTTTATTGAAGAATGTGTAGTTGAAAATGAGTTTTGAAAAAATGAAAATTTGTAAGAATGTGGTTCAAACAGGGGCTTGGATTTTATGGTCTGCAAGGTCTTCTGCATTAGACAGTCTTTCTTTGAGCTCTAATTGCTATTCAAGCACTCTGTTGTCTGGAGTCACATATACTTTTGACTCCTGTTTATGATGCAAGGACTCTGTAAGATTTTCATTTGCATTAGTTTGCACGTGGTAATTTCTGAATTTATCACTTATTTCAGGTGCGAGAACCAATGCCCGCTGTATTTTTCTTCCTTATTGACGTATCCATGAATGCCATACAGACTGGTGCAACTGCAGCAGCTTGCAGTGCAATCAATCAAATTATAGATGATCTTCCTGTAAGTTCATGATTGATATCTTTATGCAGAAATATTTTATTGGAGTACCCTCCATTTTATTTCCACTGGGTGTATAGATTTTTAAGTCTTGACTTAGTGTACTGGGGAGCAGATTGTTCGAATGTTTTTCTTTCTACTTTTTGAAGATGCTTAATTCTTTGTTATATGGTCTCAGTGCCATATTGTTTGATTGACATTGTTTATGCGTAAGATCTATGAAATTTGCAAGAGCTACAGAATCGTTCATATGCCTTTGGAGGTTGTTCTTGACAGAAGTTTCAGTAAAAATTCCTTGAAAGTTACTTCATTATTGGCAGAGAAAAGGTCATTAGGGGGTTTATTGTTTGTTGACATACAGGAAATAAAAACATGAGTGCCTTATGAGAATGTTTTACCTTTTTCCTTAAGTTCCAAATGACTGTATTATGCAATTTTTTCCGTTGAATTGCTCCTCTTAACTCCAACATCCTGTTCTTTTCTGGGCATGAATTTTGTTGATTAGATTTTTTGAAAACTCATATTTTTTGGAGAATGTTGGTTAAAAAGTAGGGACGTTATGGATCCATGCGCAAAATTATTTTATTGGGAGAATATTTGGTTGAAAATGAGTTTGAAAGTCTGTACCAAAAAGGGGCTTAGTAAATATCTTTCTAATCATTAGGGGGTTTATTGTTTGTTGACAAACAGGAAATAAAAACATGAGTGCCTTATGAGAATGTTTTACCTTTTTCCTTAAGTTCCAAATGACTGTATTATGCAATTTTTTTCCGTTGAATTGCTCCTCTTAACTCCAACATCCTGTTCTTTTCTGGGCATGAATTTTGTTGATTAGATTTTGTGAAAACTGATATTTTTTGGAGAATGTTGGTTAAAAAGTAGGGAAAGTTATGGGTCCATGTGCAAAATTATTTTATTGGGAGAATATTTGGTTGAAAATGAGTTTGAAAGTTTGTACCAAAAAGGGGCTTAGTAAATATCTTTCTAATCTTTCTTTTGGATCTGCCAATGTTCTCATTGTTTCTTTATTTAGGACATAACATAAAATAATTCACCTCTAAATTCGATCAACACTAATCCATAGGAACCATCTAAGAACTTCATTTTTTTTTTAAATCTTGAAATAACTAAATTCCTATTTATTATCATTGTTTGCTGTTTCTTGGAAAAAAGTTTCTTTCAAACTATGAAAAGGAGAAAAACATGAAGGGATGGAAGGAGTACATGTATGTGTATAATTTGAGCACTAGATATTTTCGAAGAACAAGAAAGCTTAATCATGTTTTACATTGATGTTCTATTTCTTGCAGGAGGGTCCTAGGACGATGGTAGGCATTGCTACATTTGACTCAAGTATCCATTTTTACAACCTAAAACGAGCATTACAGCAGGTTAGGGTAGATTATCATTTGTTTGCTTATTATAAACTTATTTTTACTTTTCTTGAATAATTATATGTTTGTTTTCGGCTACGATGATTCAAGTTTTTTAACCTATAGAAATAATGTTTGTTGTTTGCATTGATTATTTAATGTTCCTGGTACAAAATCCCCGTATTATGTTTTATCACTTTTATCTCAAGCAAAATAAGGCTGACATCAGCTGTGTCAGTCACAGTTGATGTTTCAGGGAATGCTTACTTTTATGTATCACTTCTCTTTATTGCAGCCATTGATGCTTATAGTCCCTGACATACAAGATGTCTATACTCCTCTCCAAAGTGACGTTATCGTTCATCTTTCCGAGGTTAGTTACCATACATCATTTTGTGTCATCTCTTTTTTAAAGGGTAGTTTTCCCTTTTTGGCAAATTTTTGACTTTCAATTCTTTATCAATTGCCATTTCCAAACTTCTTATTTTGCTTCTTTTTTCGCATTTATCCTTGCGCATATTTGGGGAAGGTAAGGAGGGTCAGTGTTGAGGTATTAATGTTTTCATTGATATTAAAAAATTTCCAAATGATTGCAATAAAATTGGTATATGCAGTGTCGACAACATTTAGAGCTTTTGCTGGAAAGCATCCCAACAATGTTTCAGAACAATAGAACGACTGATTCAGCTTTTGGCGCAGCAATGAAGGTACAGAAATTTTTATAGCAGTTACATTGTATACTAACCTTTTCGTTGTCAAATCTTGTCAATGGTTGAATTGTCAAGGAATTCAGCTTACACTTTCAGTTGAGACGACTTCATCACAGAAAATTTATCCCCTATTTGGGCTCATTCAAATGAGATTTTGGGGGGAAAATGTGTTTTGGAACAGTGATTTTTTGGAGAATGTGTGGTTAAAAAATAAAAAAAGTTTTGTATTTACGTGTAACATTATTTTAGTTTATCGAAGAATGTGGTAGAAAATGAGTTTCGAAAAAATGCATTTTTTGAAAAATGGAGCTCAAACAGGTGCTTAGTTTGTGGATAAGAAATAATAAGTGATATTCGAAATGGTTAATTATAAGTAAGTTAGCTTTTAATTATATTTCACTACACTTGCTTATGGTTTTTCATATTATATGTTTCAATCAATTTAAATCGATGTATTGTATAAATAATAAATATCATATAATTTTCATCCTTTTCACTTCAGGCTGCTTTCTTGGCAATGAAAAGTTCTGGCGGAAAACTCCTAGTTTTCCAATCTGGTAAGCTTACAAATATGTTTACTTATTGACGATCTGTAATTGTAGAAAGAATATGCTGACTGTTTGTGATGTTATAGTCTTGTCATCAATTGGTATTGGATCCCTTTCTGCTAGAGAAGCTGAAGGAAGAAGCAATAAAACAGCAGGAGAAAAGGTGCGTGCGCTTTATCTTTGGTTTACTTATTTATCCTGGGTTTATTATTTTGTGTTGTTTGTGTTGTGGTTCAACTCAATATGTGTCAGTAGTTTGTATTATTTTATATACGATTATATAATAATTTATGGTTCAAAAATAAATAGAAACGTAGTTACTAGTTCCTGTAAAAGGAACCCAAGGACCATATTCTTCGCCAATTTGAGTTTAAATAGTCCATGGTGAACTTTGAATTTCATTTGTTAGAAACAAGTATGGAGTCAAGTGTATCATCTTCAATAAATAGAATTGGGTTCATCATTGGATTTCAGGAAGCTCAGAAACTACTCCAACCGGTGGACAAAACTTTAAAAACAATGGCCATAGAATTTGCTGAATACCAGGTGAAGTTTCATTCCCCCCCCCTTTCCAGATGTTATCAAGATCTAGTGCTTGTTTGGGAGTGTATAAATTGTAATTAAGCATTCCCCCAAAATGTGGTGAGAACTTCGTAATATGGACACTTCAATTAGGGTAGTGTATCCATGTCGGGCACGTGTCAATATCAACACTCCTTGGACACTCTACCCTAAACATTTTTCATTTTCTACTAAAAATATTATATATTTTTAACTTAAAGTTATTAGTAATTAATATATAGGTACTCATATTTAAAAGATTTCAATAAGAAAAATTAATAACAAATATAAAACTAAATTTATACTATATAAATGAAGAATTTTAAAGAATTTAATCAACGTGTCGGCGATGTGTCGTGTCAGTACTTTTTTAAAAAATCGTTTGTTGGCTTATCCGACACATATCTTGTCGGACACACGTATCCATGTTGGTGTATCATAGGTAGACAAAAAGTGGGTGTTACTTGTGGCCATACAAATGTGTGGATAAAAAGTATGCTTGACCAAAGTGTTTATAATTTAAACACCTCCCAACAAGCACTTAGACATGGCCATTTCTTCTGATTTATACCACCTACTTTGTGTCCTCGCCATTTATTATAACAACACTTTCAGGTATGTGTTGACTTGTTCATCACAACACAAACATATGTAGATATCGCTTCCATCTCTGTCTTCACGAGAACTACAGGAGGCCAGGTAACTGTAGAATTAATTGTTTTTTAGTCCATATAGATTATGTGCCTTTACTCCTTGTTTGGTGGATGTATCATTGGTTATCTCAATGTTAAGATTTAGCATGAAATATTTTTTCTCCTTGTGTCATTTGTCAATCATACACATCCAAGTGGCATTATCATATATGATCTTTCATGTTTCTGATATTTATTTTGAGGTCTGATTCAGAAGTTTAATTTTCTCTCCAGGTATATTATTATTATCCCTTCTCTGCTTTGTCTGATCCTGCTAAGCTTTACAATGATCTTCGGTGGAATGTCACGAGGCCTCAAGGCTTTGAGGCAGTGATGCGAGTTAGATGCAGCCAGGTGTGTTTCTTATAAGTCTGAATGTTGCTTAGCATGTCATCTATGCTGATAATATTTCTATTCCTGGGAAGAACAGTTCAATGCTTGACAGGTGGTAATAACATGACATTAAGGTAAAATTCATATTTTTCTTGTTAGGGTATTCAAGTTCAGGAGTACTTTGGGAACTTCTGTAAACGCATTCCGACAGATGTTGATCTACCTGCTGTACGTCTGTCTCTCTCCCTCATTGTACTACTAGATACCCATTCAGGTGTTGGGTAATGATCTGTAAGATCTTGACATGATTAAAGCAATAAAAGAATTTTATTTCACAATTTAACCATTTTTGGGCATGAATTTACTAGACACTGATTCAGGCTTTAGTTAATAGTAACCTCTATCAATTATCTAAGGTCACAGTGGCCAACTGATCACTGAACACATGATATTACATAGTTTTGAAGTATCAGTTTTTCACAATGTTTTAAAAAGCGCGCCTAGGCACGAAACGTGATGAAAACACGCTTCGCCTTGAGCCTAAGTGAAAATTAAGCGGTCAACAGTGTTTTAGACCGCTTAATGCTCGCCTAGGCGTTCAAGCGGAAATTAAGCGGTCAACGTTGTTGTTGATTGCTTAATGCTCGTTAGGCGTTTCTAGGCGCGCCTCAGGCCCAGATTTTTTAACAAAGCCCAATTTTTTCCTTTTTTTTATAAATAAAATCCACAGTCCAAACTCAGTAGTCCACTATCCCTTCAAACTTCAAAAACTCCAGAGAACTGAGAAGACGGAAAAAAAATAAATAAATAAAAAATAAAAAATAAAAGATAAATACTTTAAAATGAATTGGAGTCCAATAAGACTTAGATTAGATAAGACTTAATCTACAAGTTATTTATGTTATGTAATTATGATTTTGAAACTTGTTATGTAATTATGATTTTGAAACTTATCTTTATGTAGGAATTATTAAGTAAATACAGTATTTTATAATTTTAGATGTTTTCTATGTATTATTGAATTTTTTTACAATGATTAAAAATTAAAATTAAAAAAACACTTTTTTACGCCTAAGCTTCGCCTAGGCTCATTTAGACTTGTAAAGCTTGAAACTTGGCTTCCACGCCTAACCTCGCTTTACGCTTTTTAGAATACTGGTTTTTCATTCTTTTGCATCCTCTGAACCCGACATAGTCTTTCTGCATCCATTTGAGCCTACAAGTTGCACTTCCTCTATTTTCTATTCCTTGGAAACATCTATAGCATCAGTTTCCTCTATTTTCTATTACTGAGAAACATATAGAACATAAACATATAGAACATATGTACGAAAATCTTTCAAGTTCTTTGGTAGGAATGATCTCTAAGATTAGAAAAATAGTACTCATATATTTAGATTGTTTCATAGTTGCAATTGTATTACATGTTTTTTTTTTTTTGTTGGTTGTTTCACATTTGTCCTCAACCTCAATTATTGAAGACAAAATATAAATGAATACATGTGGTCCCTGTGTAACTGTTTAAGCTTTTAGATGTGATGTTTAAAATTTTATTAGAGTCACACAAAAGACATACTATATATAATGCTACTTTTATATTGGGGATGGTATTAATAAAGATGTCACGCACGGGACATTCATGGAGTCCGTGCCTTCGTACCTCCACAAGATTGGTGTTCAAGGTTTGAGTAACTCTTGCAACCACCTATTTATTAAACCTATTTATTAAAAGTTATGCATGTGCTAGGCCTTTGATGAGAAAAAATAACTCGGCTTGCACATGAGTGGTCGTGTTCAATACACGACTTAGATCAATACATGTGACCCCTCTCTAATGCTTAAGTTTTAGATGTGAATCTTGGTTTATTATCGTTGTTTCACATTGACACTTAACTTTATGTTATTGTGGTTCTATAATGGCATGGGCCTGTTTTGCTTTCTATTAAGACTTCACTTTTGCAGATTGACTGCGACAAAACAATAATGGTGACCCTAAAACATGACGACAAATTGCAGGAAGGCTCAGAATGTGCTTTTCAGGTACGATTTCAATTCTATGCATAATGTTTTTTACTTGGAACTCTTCCTCTATGATATTTTTCTCTTTCTTATGTTTAAGAAGCCATTGGTCGTCTAAATCACTTGGTATAATTATGTTGTCCAGTGTGCTCTTCTCTACACCACTGTATATGGGCAAAGAAGAATCCGGGTTTCAACCTTGTCCCTCCCTTGCACCACAATGCTGAGTAATCTGTTTCGCTCTGCTGACTTAGATACCCAATTTGCTTGTGTCCTGAAGCAAGGTAGTTTGCTGGGCATGTCCCTTGTTAATTTTTCCTTAAATTTCATAAAATTGAGAGTATACAGCAGATTTCATCTATTTATTATGTTTATGCATCCAATGGCATAACATATTTTTATTGCAAATAGTCCCTAGTGTGAAGCTTTGCCTTTGCTCTTCACCGGGGGCGGACCCACATGGGGTCAAATGACCCCACAATTTTTTATTTATTTTTTTGAGTTTTCCTCCTTTTTTTTTTTATCTAAACATTTTTTAATTTTCATTTTTGACCCCACAACTAAAATGGTCTTGATCCGCCTCTAGTCTTGAAGTATTACATTATATTTAGTTATTTACCCATCATTTGGCAATAATTTTATATCTACAATATAACCCTACGCATGGCCTATAACGTTGACATGTTTCAAATTATAAAGAGTTACAGTATAATTTTTATTTAGGGTAATCCATCTTTCATTGCGCAAAAGATTATTTTCACCTTTTTTTCTCAATTAAAAATTATGAGTCTGTTTGGTAGAGATTAAAATTGGATTAAAATTGAAAAATTTGTCGTTATTGTTGACTTTTATTAGAAGTGTTGGATCCAATAACGGTCATATTTTCAATTTTAATTGAATTTTAATTGTTACCAAACAGACCCTATGAAATGACGAATATACCCCTCTCTTTAATTAAAATAAAAACAAAAAGGAAAAATTAATTGGAACCACAGTTTAAAGTTTTTTTTAAGGATAATTAGTACATAATGTCAATATCTTTCATCGTTATTGCGAAAATTGTCCGTACCTTTCTTTTTTTTGGCATTTCACCTTTAATTACACATTTGATTGCACAAACCATTATTTCTATCTATTTTCATCCAATTTCTCAATAAATAGTTGTGACATAACGAATATAAACTCCTATTTAAATAAAAAGCTAAAGAATTAAATTGCAATCATAATCATAAATTTTCAAAAAGTGCAAACAAGTCCTCAATAAATTATTAATTTTTTTTAAAAAAAAAAGTGAAAACAAGTCCCATTTAGATTTATTTAAAAATAAAAAAAAATAAAAAATGCAAACGAGTCTCAAATAAATTATTAAAGAATTAAAAATTAAAAAATATATTTTGTATTTAAATAGGAAGTTTTATTTGTTATTTCACGACTTTTTATTGAGAAATTGGATGAAAATGGATAGAAATGGTGGTTTGCGCAATCAAATATATAATTAAGTGTGAAAATGTCAATAAGAAAATGAAAGATATGGACGATTTTCGCAATAACTATGAAAAATAGGGACATTATGTACTAATTACCCTTTTAATAATTTATTTGTGACTTATTTGCGCTTTTTTTAAAAAAAAAAAAAAATTGGGAATGTGGTTGCAACTAATTTCTTTTTCTTTTTCTTTTATTTAAAGAGAGTGGTGTATTCGTCATTTCATAATTTTTAATTGAGAAAATATGTAAAAATAACCTTTTGCACAATGAAATGTGGAAATAAGGGTGAAAATGCCAAAAAATGAAATATAATAACATTTTTCACAATAATAATAAAAGGTGGGGACGTTATGTGCTAATTACCCTTTTATTTATTATACCAAATTTTAATAATAATGAAAGTTTTTAATCTTTCTTTATTAGTAGTCCGTTTGATAGGCAAAGTAAAAAAAAATTCCAATTCCACGTTAGTTGGAAAATGAAAACCCACCAAACCCATAGAAATTTGTGTTCCATGAAAACAAAGAAAGAAAATACAGTTCCAAGTGATTGTACCTTGCAATTCTGATTTCATTTCCAAGTTGCAATCAAACGGTTAAAGTGGAATTCATTTTTCTCGAATGTGACATTTCCATAAAAAATGTGGCAATCAAACAGGGCCTTAATGTAACATTTATATTCTCAACTTTTTCTTTTTTCGTCCTGTTCTTATCGTTAACCCTTCATTTACTAACATAGCTATAATAATGATTTTCGTCCAAAAATTCCATCAGAAAAGTATAAAAAGACTTATTTTCCCTTTATATTTTTAGATAAGCAAAATCTTTCAATCAAAGTATGTTAATAAGATATGGGCTTAATAGCAAAAAATGTCCATACGTTTAGTATGTAGTGTGCAAAATGTCAATACGTTTCAATTTTTTTGCATTTTCACCCATCTTTCAACGTTTCAGTGTGGAAAATATCATTTTCACATATTTTTAACATAAAATGACCAACATACCCTCTTATATAAATAAAACGAAAACGACTTAAACAATGGTAAAGAAAACACACTATTAGCAATTTGGGAACGTAAAAAAGAAGCTAATTTATGTCAATTAACATGATATAATTAAAAGTCAGGGACATACATATCCACAAATTGTATTATGGGTCCAATTTACCCTGCGGTTCTAGAAACTAATTTGAATGAAGAAAATTGCACCACTAGGCTTCAACTTATAACTCTCAAAGCAATTTCCTCATATCATATTCATCTCTTAAAATCCGTAGCCTTGATAACTTTTAACATATACTTTTTAAAAATAGAGTCTCTGAAAAATAATATAAAATTTGACAAAAGAAAAAAACTTAAAACAAATATTAGAGGTCGTTTATTTAAATATTCGATTAGCGAATTCAACCTGCGCGTGAGGGATTTATTGTATGTTAAGTTGTGAAATTTAATTATTATCACTTTGTAGAGTTCTTAAACCAAAATTCCATTAAAGATAGTTGAGAAATTCCGCACTTGAAATTTTGATCTTACCCTAATTTGTTTAAAAATAAGGAGCATTATTAGGATTTTGATTATTATAAAAAGAGAGGTTAGAGAATAGAGTGCAGACTTTTCTCATGCAAACTTATTTTTCTCATAATGACTTAATGCAACAGCGCAATAGGAGGTAGTTTCATATTGAGATGAATCTATACAAATCTAGAATGTTCTTATGTGTCATATTCTCTTTCTAAAGTTTTATTGTTTTAGATGAGATAGAATTAGGATTTTCAATTCTCAACATTGTAGGCGTAATTCAAATTAATAAGTTTTTTTAACTTAAACTTTGAGACGGTGTAATCTTACGATGTCGAATTAGGCAAAAAGTAAACATTTAAGTTTCGACGCCATTTATTTATGAAACTTATCGAAATATCAAATCAGACAAGAATGTAAATTCAAGATTCGACACTACTTTGAACATTAGCAAGGGGTCGCATTAAGAAGCCAAATAATGAAAAAAAATGGAAGCTTGAAAATTGAGGTAGTCATAATTAGGTTAGGTTACGGACTTTGCTGATTTTTCAAAGGAGACACGATAATACCAATACCGCAATAGGTGAATCAATTCAAAGAATCTAACGACTGACGTGTAGCCCCTAACCTAGTCTTCATCAAGGAGATAAACATCTGTGCTTGGAGAAGCGGAATAACAAAATTAGAGAGTGTTTGGTAGGAATTAAAATTAGATTTTTAGTAGATTGTGATAGAAGTTTTTGAAATGTGTGGTTGAAAAGTTGTGGGACCCACGAAAGATGTGGTTAATATTGATAGTTTGACTTTGACTTATATTAAAATATGATTTTA
>CAIGRO010303664.1:0-10286 GCA_903798355.1 Fraxinus baroniana | reverse complement strand
TCTTTTATGTTTAGGTTACTCTAGAATGACTCAATACTCTGCATAAAAAAAATAAAAAAATAAAAAACAATGGCTAAAAGGTCGTACTAAAGATAGTTACCAAATTACTAAAGTTTCAGGGTTAATTACCCCAATAGTCACTAAACTTTACCGAAAGTTTTCATCAAGTCAATGAACTTTAAAAACTACGTGGTTAGTTAATGAACTTTCGAAACTGCAACATCATCCATCACTAAACTTTAAAAATCACCACATTGGTCACTGAACTTTGCAAAAGATTTCTACGGAGTCACTGAACTTTGCAAAAGTTTCCCGGATGGTCACTGATTCAGTGACCATCCGGGAAACTTTTGTGATCATCTGGAAAACTTTTGTAAAGTTCGGTGATCATTTGAAATACTTTTTGCAAAGTTCAGTGACGAATGAAGTGATTTTTAAAATTCAGTGATGGATGTGGTTGCAGTTTCGAAAGTTCGGTGACTAATTACGTAATTTTTAAAGTTCAGTGACCGGGTGGATCGAAAGTTCAGTGACTATTGGGGTAATTAATCCAAAGTTTCACTTTTTCAAGTTCTAACAATTTAGGCCCCGTTTGGTACGGATTAAAATCCAATTAAAATTGAAAATATGACCGTTATTGGACCTCACTTATCTAATAAAAGTCAACAATAACGGCTAGTTTTTCAATTTTAATCCCTATCGAACGAGCCTTTAGGTTATTGGGTTAGATTAGTTCATATTGGAAAAAGGAGAGGGGGTAGCTTGTAGCCGTGTCGACAAGCCTCGTCCTCGTATCGAATCCCTAGCCCTACGATATAAGTTTTGTAACTCGGAAATGCAGTTTAAACTTGTGAATCTATCTGGTTATTTTCGAACTTATTTTTGTTGGCATAAATGTTTGGTAGCTGCCATCTGACCCTTACGATCACGTGTCATCAAGTTTCGGTCTCCCTATCCAAATCTTGTTTTAGTTCTCTACCCGAGCACACTAACGACACGATGATTTGAAATCATTTCTAACATGACATTTTTGCCTAAAAAAAAACTTCCAATTAAATCAAGACATTGAGAGCCATTATTGAAGATAGAATCACAAACAAATCCATTTAAACCACTTAAGTGCAATCAGATGCATTTGACCATTTCAAATTAATGTGAATTAAATTAACAAAGACTGTTGTTTCAAATAAGAGGTGGGCTGATTAATCTTCTAAGAAAATGAAAGCCACTACATAGAAAAAAGAAATTTCAAAATCTCTCATCATTTGGATGTTGAGTTACCTCTTTTCCGTTTCAACAATATACGGCAACGAATTAAACTTTATTCTAAAATTAATTTGAGAAGAGTCTTGTTCAATTATTGAAGTTGAGACTATGAGTTGTAGGGGGAGCCCTGATTTAGATTTTTATAGGTAAAAATGTATGGAATTTTTTTCAAGTACAAAATTTTATTTTATTTTTTGTCCCCCGACTCCGCTCTTAATTGTACACAACCACGCAAGAATTAATGCACTATCTCGAATTTCGATGACTCTTTCTTTAGCGGCATCAGAAATTTCTTCGAAATACATAAAAAAGAAAACATAAAGAGATACGTTTTCATCTACGCTATGTACCCAAAAAAAAAAAAATGCTTATTGGTTTGGTATTTGATGTACAAAAAATGACGACTCACTTATCTCTATAATCACATTCTTGCCCTTTTTTTTTCTTGCTTATTTGCAATATACAGAATTACTCGAAAATCACTTACACCATTGACAAATGTCGAAAATTTACTATAATTGACGACGTTTAAGCTTGTTCTTCCTAGCAATAGAGTAATTGTAGGCACGGAGTAAGCGCTTACGGAATCTTCTTAGATTCAATCTCACACTCTGACGATCAAGATAGATCTTTTTCGTGAATTTCCATCCCTTCTTGTTTACACTGCTTGGATCAATCAAAATCGGATCATTTTTGTCATAATCGTCGTACAGTGAGCTCTCCTTTGGAAGGATCTTGTAGCCAATGTACCTCAAACCGAGGATTCGTGATGGCTCCTCGTAGTATGTTTCGGCTGCCCAATCGGTACCAAGAGGAATGACTTGGATGAAAACCGAACCAGGCCTCATAAAGAGGAAGTGAGTTAGGGCAGCACCATGGACTCCAACCATAACATCACTCGAATTAAGAACTTTGTAGACTTTAGCCAATTCTGTTGTCCTTACGGGTTTTAAAACTTTGACCAAAAACCCAATACTCTCTGCCATTTTCACTAATTTATCTTCGTTACTTATTGCTCTCGACCCGTACCTTGATATTATAACCAGTTTAGGCTTTTTCACTGCCTTTCTCCGAGCCTTTGATGACGGCGAAAATGTAGATTTTGCCACGATGAGTTGAGCTCCTTGTTCCTCTTCTTTGATTAGACCTCTAATTCGCGGCGAATAGGCACAATCCAAAAGGTCTCGGAAGTCTCCTAGCGTTTTATTGTTTTCCATCAATGACGAGTCAATAGTGAGGTCATCATGGATTCTCAGGCCAACAATGGCTTTAGGGAAACAATGGATTCGTTTATCCCCGTTAAAATCTATCACCGGAAAGTCCGAGAGTTGAGAGAGTATGTCCCGATATTTCGTGATCCACCAATTATGATAATCGAGAATGACAAACACAACCTTCTTGTTCAAATGTTGTGAAGTGATATATAGAGGCAAGATCCCATCATTGAATTCATGGTAAAGATTACCAGTATACCCAGCGGTCGAGAAAAACACGGCAGGGACGTTGTGCACAACGTCACAACTTTGTCTTACGCCTAAGTCTTTTCGTTTCACGACGAGGTCTAATTCGGTTATCGTGCCCATCACTTCGGGTTCCCATTTTCGAGTATATGGCCTGATCTTTTCGTGTTGAATTGCATATTCCTCCTCCTCCTCGTCTTCATCATCGATTAGGCCCGTAAGATGACCGCTCGAACCGGTGGCTTTATAGAGGAAGATCGAAGACGAAACCGAGTGAGTTCTTACATCTCCTTTCATTATACATATGTCTGAACGAATGCTGCTTCTATCACAACAAATAGTTCCTGAGTTTAAAAGTAACATCCGTCATAAACTTGAATATACTGACGAGTCATTTTAACCTTATTACATAAATTTCCATCAACTATTTAAATTAACTAACCATTGGGAACGGTGGAACAAAGGGAGGCATTCACATCTGTTTCAGAACCATTATCAACCCTAAATGAGTCTGCAAACACACAAAAACGATAAATATTTAATCAAAAATATCATATAAAACATCCAAGAAAATTATAAAACAAAAAGAAAAGCTTACACAAGAAAGATAAGGCGGCTGTGGAGTTTGAAGAAAATAGGTGGGTTGCTAGAAACAAGGTGCAAGAAAGTAGAGAGAGAAAAATGAAAAACCAAAGCTTGTTTGTTGCTCTCTTATGGTTGCAGCAAGATTTTTTACAGATGAAAGCAAAAGGGTGTAAGTAATTATCATCGTCTTCATCAACTGTATGTTCTTTGCTTTTCTTCCATTGATACTGACTGTATCTCTGATTCTTCAACATTTTCTTCTTTTACAAGCTTCCTAGAGAGAGAGAGAGCTTTATTATGGTGTGTGGGTGTGGGGTTGGGGTTGGGGTTGGGGTGGGGGTGGAAGAATCTACCAGTGAAAGAAGGGGGGCAAATAAGACTGTTTTATTCTACCAGAAAAAAATAAGAAGAGGGATAAATGAAGCTATTTTATTTATTGTTTTTTCTACGGTCAAAGACTGCGGATGCTTAGAAGAAGAAAGGTGATAGATATAGGGGGAGGGTCGCCACTCTTCACTCGATCACCTGAGTCACAAAAAAAAAAAAAAATAAATAAATAAAAATTGATAGATAAGTAGTCTTCGTTGAAAGGGATGCAACCACGTGAATGTCTTTAAGTTTAGTGGAGACGAATATATGAGCTTGTATAGAGAACTAATTGAGTTATTGGTGTCACATAGACCTAGTCAATTGAGATTTTATATGCCTATTCAACCTAACCGGCATAGAAAAAGCAAGCTCGTGAAGTTGGGATTCTAATGAATTTCTTGAATTTGAACAGATTTCTATAGAATCCATATGAATCTCAATAAAAAATGTGAAATTTCAAAAGATTTTGTAATACGTATTTTAAGTTTGAAATCCATCCAAATCTCTTTCCAAAATTTTAATTAATTTAAATAGAATCCATTAAATTTTTTGTTGGAGACACCTAAATTTACGACGACTTTTAAAGTTCATTAAATTCCCACTTGAAGACAATGGATTTTGAAATATTACAATTTTTAACTAATTTTGTGAATTTGATAGATTTCTATAAAATTTATAAGAATCTCATTAAAATTGTAAAGTTTTAAAATACTTTGTTTTATATATTTTTAAGATTGAAACACACACACAAACCTTTTAAACTTTAAATTGAGATTAATATTGATAAATTACAAGATTAAAATAATACTATTATAATAAAAAAGGATAAAGCAAAAAAAAATGTTTGAAGTACTTTTAGCAATCCAATGCAGCTAATGAGCATCAAGGCAGAGTATTTTTTTTTTTTTTATTTGTAAAAGTATTAGTTGATGTAGGGTGCAAGAAATCTTTTGACTTCCAATTTTTTAAAAATAAAAATAGTAAGAAAATTTCAATTGCAAATGAATATGTGATAGTGACTATTGAATTAAATACATTTATAATAAAATTCCATATTACGTCATTAGTAAAAATAAATAAATCGACATATACGTGAGGAGAGCAATGAATATATAAATGTAAGAAAGAATTTCTTTTTTATAATGCCCATCAACAAATATTTTTCCTTCAAAATTGCTAGATCGTGTTTGTCAAATTGGTAAGAATACACATATTATATAGTGAAAATAAAAATAAAAATTGTGATATATGTATATAATGGTTTACATAATGATTTACATACACATGATATGATGAGATATGATTGGATCATAATTTTTCAACCAAATAAATAAATAAAAAAACTTCCCCACCTTTTTTGGCGCTTTATCTTTAAACTGTTGTGTAGCTACATTAGGTACAAGTAACATTATTCAGGAAAAAAAAAATCAATTAACAACAATAGTCCATTAAGAAAGTAAAATTAAGAGCTTGTTTGAAAATCAATTTTTCTCAAAACCATATTCTAACATTCATGCTATATGACCTCGAAAAATGGTCTTGCTACAGCGTATATGTACATCAAAATTTACATAAGGAATTAGATAATGCCACATGACACTCTTATCATTTGTTGATTTAAAATACAGTACATCCAATCTTTTTCATCTACATCATTTTATGTAATGCTTTATGTACCATTTTTATGTACAAGTAGCATAATCCGTATAAAAATCTCTCCTAAAAGATCTCAAACGAGCAACTATGTAGAGTTACTAAGATTGGAAAGTTTGACCCTTAATATCTTATTCCGAGTTTCTACTTTAATTACAATTATTGAACAAATTTCTTTAATTGATTTTGACTTTATTATGCTACTAAGATTATTCGAATTAATTAAAAGTGGAAAATTAAAAGGAGATTAATTAAGATTAAAGAGATAAGGTGATAATCAAGAAATTCAAAGCCAACAATGGCGGCGTCAATTACAGTGCATAATTTCGACTACACTAAAAGGTTACAACTTTTCCATAAAATGCGATAGAAAATGTCAATCTGTATTTCATATCATTTATTTTCATTGATTTTAGAGAAAGGACAAGAAAGAAAGCATAAAATAAAGCTTGCTCTTACTTTTTAAGTAAATTTTGTTTTCAAATATATTGGATGGGCTATTCCATTTTACTTCGATAACAAAGTAGAAGTTACTTATAAGTAATTCTCAATTTTAACTTACAAAATAATTATTTATTTTAAAAGAAGAAAGCCAAACATGTATTTGCTTCTATTTTTTTTACCTATGATTTTTTTATGTACTTCTCAAATACGTCTATATATTTAGATAAGCAATTTTCTTGAATTGGTAGGTCATTATCCAACTCAAAGATGATAAATAAGTGCTACTAATCCATAGTCAAAACTTGAAACATGGAAGTCAAAATTTGGATATGAAGAAATAAATAAACGAGGTCGTCTAAAAGTTTAAGTTACTCTATATGATAGTTAAATTGGTTTATTCATAATCTTTTTTCATTAAAGGTAACAAATGAAATATTGTAATTCGATCGTGAACTTTAGATGCTCTAAAATCATATCACCTCATTTAAAAATTCAAGAAATTAAAAAGTTGATTAATTTATTATTGTATTTATATTGTATGTAATATATTTGAGGCTAACTCATGATGTTTGACTAATGTTATAAACTATTTATAATTGATCAAATCTGATTTTATCTACACATTTCATAGGACCTATATGCATTACTTATTTATCAAAAACTCATTTTTATCTATTTATAATTCAAATCGTTTATAAACAGTTCCAAACATGCAGAGCCACATTGAATAAATAATACACGCGCAATACTCATATTTGGCGAGAGTTGGAAAGTTGAAATTATCGTTCTACATTGAATTGTTGCAAATATTGGATGAACACATTTTTTTTAGTTATTATACATATTAGCAAATTTGTAAATAATACCGAATCACATTCAATGGTAATGATGTATGTGACATGTAGATAGTATTCGTTAGATTTGAGGTCTCGTCTCAAGTCTACCAAGATGGCAAAGCAATTGTGTTTCAATTTCAAATAAAAATATACCTAATCAATTGCTTAGTTGATTTTGATCAATCTTAATCTCACACGTCTTGATCATGTATACTTGTATTATCAACTTGTGGTACACAATTTGATACACGGTATTGACCTGTCAAATTGACCTTCACTATGGCACAATGAATGCTTTATAGGTTGACTTGGACCACATTGATTTATTTATAGGTTAATGAGACTTTTTAGTCTAGTGGAAGAAGTACTAAAAAGGAATTATAGGCCCTGGTTGTAAATTTTTTTAGATTAGATTTTGTGAGAAGTGATATATTTAAAGAATGTGTGATTAAAAAGTGTAAAAAATTATAGATTTTTGTGCAAAATTATTTTATTGGGAGAATATGTGATTGAAGATGAATATAATGAAAAAAAAATGAGTTTTAAAGAATTTTTACATTGACTAGACTCTTTTCCTTAGCCCCGACCTCGTTCTTATTATGTATCGTGACTTGTTGTAACCTCAAATTTTGTACCTTCAACGTGATCAACAGATCTCAAGACTTCCCATGTTCACGTAAGCATGATTTCTGCACGGTTGGACAAATTGTTAGCCACACATGACTTCCTCCAATGGTGGTGGAGTTGACCACGCGAACTCCAACGATCAAGTCAGTTAAAGTAGTATGTATGGATGTCGGAGTTGTTTTAGACATTAGTCTCCAATATAAAAGGTCGGCTTTTGGAAATTTTTTTGAAAATAACAATAAGGATAACTAAGTTGTAGTTTGAGAATTTAAACTTGTATTACTCTTAGAATGATATATTGTGTGAGCTTTTGTAGTAAAATAAAATGAATATTGGCCATGGGATGGAAATATACGTGGCTCCATCTACATGGTTGAGGCATCTTGTCAATTCTATCAATCAATCTTAAGTATTAAATGCTAATATCATTTTGATGCCTTTAATTAATTCTGACAAAAGACTTAGACTTGGCATAATTGACTGGGTAGGGCGGCGACAACAGTTTATTGTTACATCAATCATTTATTAAAGATTGCATAAAAGATTTTAGGTCTGGCCCCCTTACATCCTCTCCCGCTATGAGGGTTCGATTTTATGTAAGGGGTTGACTTCAACCAAAAGGGTTCGACTTATCATACAAATTTGGCCTCTTCATAGCGGTTCAGCAAATTGCCTCCTGGCAGAATGACTTGGAGTCCGGACCCAAGTCCGAGCGCCACATAGGATCTTCTGGAAACTCGTCAATTGAGACGTAACAGCTTGTATGAAGATATTGGATCGACTGGACTTTCCCAAATTTCCACCAAATTCTAATTTTTTCCACCAAATAGGGGCATATTGTCTTAAAGGAGCTCTAATTAAGATTGGAGTGTGAGGCTGGACCCTCATACAAGCCTAGGACCATAAAATCCAACGTAGCCCAAGAAAGGCCCAATACGTCTATATTCACTAGAGGAAAATTTTACAAAGATATTTGGCCAGTTAAATAGTTTTAGAATAGTAATTGCACAAATGGTACAATCAAGTAAAGAATAAAAAAAGAGTTTTCTCTCAATTTTCCATTTTTTTGGAGTCATTTTATTTGTTTATTTATTTGGTAAAAAAGAAGTTACTATTCTCTATGAAATTCTATCGCTTTGTAAGAGTATTTTTCATTAACTCAATTACTAGTATTATAATGGAAAAATGAAAGAATTTGTACAAAGATGGAGTCATACGATTTTAGGAGAATGATGGTTTGGATGGCCCCCTCGATATGATATGTATTCTTTTGGCAGTCGTCTAACCCTACAAAATTGCATTATCCAATATCCAATACACGGTTTAACAATAACCCACAACTATTCATATAGATTTGGCTATACGATAGTTGAAAAAAGCATGAGAATTCAACTCCGGTCTCCGTTTGTGACTTTGCACCAAATTTAAATTTGTCGAAAACGTGTTGTGATAAATCTTTCGATGAACATGTGCACCTTTGGTGGAATGTTTTGTATCCGTAATATTCCACCTACGAAATAAGTAAATATTTTGTCATACCTACGAAATAAGTAATGGTAGCTGATAGATTATTCGACAAGAGTAAGCTATACTCACTCGGATAGTGTAATTTTCCTTCTCATGATAGTGCAAATAATTCGATCATTCTTGC
Source organism: Fraxinus baroniana (assembly GCA_903798355.1). Classification (NCBI taxonomy): domain Eukaryota; kingdom Viridiplantae; phylum Streptophyta; class Magnoliopsida; order Lamiales; family Oleaceae; genus Fraxinus; species Fraxinus baroniana. The sequence continues at coordinate 1,395 of CAIGRO010303664.1, read as the reverse complement.
TACGAATACTAATATGTATAGTCCTTTATAATGTCTCTCTCCTTAGGCAAGGCGACCTTGTTGATTTTCTTTTAATAACTCCCATTTAAGCAAGCAACCAAGAAACTCGGCTAAATTAAGCAAACAATGCACTTTTTTGGGGACAAGAGCTTGATTAAACATAAGCATATCATGAAAATTCAATCGACTGGGAATCGAGGCCAATTTCCTTTATTTTATGAATGTAGGAAATCTCAGATGGCCTTACAAAGAAATTTCAATTTTGGGTTGAAAATAGTTGATGTTTGGTCAAAATGTATTCTTCGTCTCGAGTGTTTTCATAAATTGAACAATGTATTTCAAGAACACGTGAGATAATGTGCTTAGAACAATAAATATCAGTACAAATATCTAAATCTTCAAACACAAATTCTAATAAACTCATTTCAAAATTATTCTAAGTGGAAAAATGTGACACCAATGTATCTTGATTTTTCTTGAGCTAATTATATAAAATTAGGGCATTTTGATGCAATGCCATAAACATATCTATACAATATTAAGTATAAAATGATTTTATCGACTATCTTATCAAATTAGGTTCAATTTAATGTACCGAATAATAGGGGTGGGCATGGGTCGAGTCGGGTCGGATCGGGTTGGATTTTGCCTCAATCCAAACACAACTCAACATGATGGTTTGATCATAATTTAATCCAACCAAATCCGTGTAAAGGTTGAAACCCAGCCCAACCAACCTAATCAAGTATTGGTCAGGTTGGGTTGTGTTGGTCGATTTAGGATAACTTGTCAACAAAAATTAAAGTAGGCGGGTCGGGTTGGACGAATTTATAATTGACTATTGACTTATATAATATTATGTCTCTATAGTTGCAATGATCACAAAATCTAAATTATTTTGGCACTTCATGCCCGAAAATGTTACGTGGATAGATTGATATTAAATTATATGAAGCCAAAAAATATTTTTTGGCAATTAAAATATTTTTTTGTTGGATGTGTATTCGTCCAAATAATATCATAATACTAATAAAACTTCAAAAATATAATTGGGTTGGATTTATTCGATTTTCATGAGTTAATCCATAATTCGACTCGCCAACCCACCTAACCCATCCAGCCCATGTAAAAATAACAAAAAAATCAATCCAAATCGATTGGGTTGGTTCGATTTGGACGGTTGCCCACCCTACTGTATATACAATTACCGTGGAGAAAAGTATGAAAAAAAGAAAATTCCAAAAAAATAAATAAATAAATAATGCATGTGTTTTTGTAAAATATTCATGAGCATGGCCCAAACCCCTCCGAACCCCCCTTCGTCTATATATACACCATTGACCCCTACACCTCAATTCCTCTGTCTCCTCCAGTTCATTCCTATTTCCTCCCCTC
>CAIGRO010303648.1:0-10397 GCA_903798355.1 Fraxinus baroniana | reverse complement strand
GGTCTCTACACTTTAATTCTATGAAACTTAATACCCATTAGTCAAAATTTATCTTTAGTGGATCACTTTAATTGACTAATATACTTTAAATAATAGCACCACACATTTTAATATGTTATGTGTGGCCCCAAATATGTTAGAATTTTGCAACAACTTTCAAAACTTAAAGAGAGCCTTAATTCCTTGTTCTCGTCAGTTATATTATGTACATGCTAGAATGCTAACCTGATGCCTCAAGCCAATCGAGAACAATGATATTGGTGATCCAGGCATCAAATTGACTCAAATGCACGAAAAACTTCAGATAAATAAAGGTAGAACGACTTGTGGAACCGTGATTTTTTCTTTCAGGCGATGTTGCACGAACCAGTAGGACATGGATGGAGCAGCTGTTAGGATTTCAACTTTGAGACTACATTTTTTAGTCATGTTGGTCATTTTCATTTCTTTGGCTTTGTTATAGGTTGATGTTCAACCGACAAATAGGACATAGGGGCATATAATTTATTAAAAACCTATTGTATGGTTGTTCAAAAACCAATAAAAGAATGTGGAACGAAAAATGGAACCCGAGGCCTAAAAATTGCCAAGAAGGCTTTTGGTCGCATAGGCCTGTGCAGGGTTTAAAGGCCATGCCATTGGTTGCTTATGCGATCGCATAGAACAACAATATAGCCGTTAAAGGCTTCTTTTGTTTGAATTTCCAGTGGCTTTTCAAGTGTTTTTGGCTTTTCAAGTGTTTTTTACACCACTTCGTGTAGCCTTCCATGATGGCCATAAATAGGTGGTTTATGATCAATGAAAAGGAAAAAACATAGAGAAACATTTAATATTATTCCCTCATTCCAAAAAGTATTGAAATTCATTTTCTCTTCATATTCATTTTATGTTCTCAAGTTTTGGAGGATTACACTAAGTGCTTAAGTGTTAATCATTTTCAAGGCTTGATAAATTCTGCAAACCATTTGCTAAGATCCCTTTAAATACCAAAATTCAATCTGATTGGGAGAAAATATCATTTGAGGACAACGATTACGTGTTTTCCTTTGATTTTTCTTTGCAAGTTCTTGATCATTTGTTCTTTGTTTTTTCTCCATTTCTCTCTATGCAAACATTATTTTCCAACAATCTCAAACGATACTTCAATAGAGAATGAAAGCACTATGGCGGCGATCAAGTTAATTAATCAAAACCTTGTTCTTTTGGATCGCTTTGATGTTTACCAACTTCACGAGATGGCAAGATAAATTGAAATTTCTTCAAACGGCGTTGAAGATATCTACATGACTACATCCTTAATCTAGATTTGGTACTGTTATCGGAACCAACAAATGGAGAAATCGATGTCGTGAGAGCTGAAAGACAAAAGCGTCAAGAAGATGAACTTATATGATGTGGCAATACTCTCAATGTTCTATCCGATTGATTGTATGATCTATACACTAACACTTCTTTCACAAAATTTGGAATGAGTACAAAGCCGAAAAAGGTACCAAAAAGTTTTTAATTTCAAGATATTTTGATTTCAAATTTCTTGATAACATTCTCCTTCTTCCCCAAATTTATGAGTTGCAAGTTCTTGTTAATAAGTTGAAGGCGGTCAAAATAGAGATTCCAGAAACTTTTCAAGTGGGAGCAATTATTGCAAAACTCCCGAAAACTTGGAAAGGATATCAGAAGAAAATTATGAATAGTTCCGATGATTACTCTTTGAAACAATTGCAAAAACACATTCACATTGAGGAAAAGTCAAGAGTAAGAGATAACATTGAAAACTCTTATAAAGACACTTCCAAGGCCAATGCTCTAGAGAAGATCCATTCTTTAAATAAATACAACAAGAGGAAGTCTTCAAGGAACTTTAACAAGTTTAAGAAGAAGTCCAAAAAGTGGTTGTTTTGTATGTGAAAAATCTGGACCTTATGTAAATGAATGTTGACACCGAAAACAAAACAACTCTGAAGGAAAGGTAAACTCCATCAAAGAAGACAATATTGTGGCCACCGTAAGCAAAATTAATGGAATCAAAGGAAAAGTTCTGGTTTGGGTATGATACATGTGCAACTGTATATGTATCATATGAGAAGTCTTTATTCAAAACAAATCATGAAGTTGATGGAGATCGAGAGATTCAAATGGGTAGCGAAGTTCGCTCCAAGGTGGTTGGAAAAAGAAATGTAGAGATTATCTTCACTTTCGGTAAGATCGTTACTGTGCCACATGTTCCCAATATGAACAGGAACTTGGTTAGCGAAAATCTTTTATGAAAATCGGGTATAAAATGTGTTTATGAGTCCGGTAAACTTGTACTTTCCCTAAGTGGAAAATTTGTTGGAAAAAGCTATTCTTGTGAAGGAATTGTCAAACTTTGTACCATTGACAAGATGATTATTAATAAAGTTAATTTTGCTTATATTGTTGATTCATTTACATTATGATACGCTAGATTATGTCACATAGGTAAGAGTACCATTAAAAGAATGTTAAAATGTGACTTAATATCATTTAATGAAAATGATGTATTTAAATATAAAACACGTGTAGAATCTAAAATGACTAAGAAACATTATCAAAGTGTAAAAAAGACTTCTAGTATTTCAGAATTAATTCATATGGATATATGTGAATTAAATGGCATGTTGAATAGAGGAGGAAATATGTATTATCTTCATTGATGATTTCACTAGATATACATATGTTTACTCAATGAAGCATAAACATGAAGCCTTTGACATGTTAAATATATATAAAAATGAAGTTGAAAATCACATAAGTAAGAAAACAAAAACTCCAAGAAGTGATAGAGGAGATGAGTACTTTTCTAGTGATTTTAATTCATTTTGTGAACAACAAGACATAATTCATCAATGTTCTGCACCTAGAACACCCGAACAAAATGGTTTGACTGAAAGAAAAAATAGGACTTAAGTTAAAATGATCAATGTCATGTTAGTTTATGCTAAGTTGCCACTTAATTTATAGGGTGGAGCATTGTTGAGTGCATGTAGAATACTAAATAGGATTCCTTCTAAATTTACAGAGATTTCTCCTTACGAATTGTGGAAATGAAGAAAACCTAATATTGGATACTTCAAAGTGTTGGTGTGTCGTGCTTATTATAAGAACACAAACCCTAATAGGACTAAGTTAGGTCCAAGAGGCATTAAATGTTCATTTATTAGATATGCTAGTAATGGCAAATCATAAACACTATTAAATTTGGAGAACAATGTGATTATTGAATCCAATAACGTAGAGTTCTTTGAGAATTCACTATCTTCGGATAATGAATTACGAAAAACTCATACAGAGATTCCTAACTCTATTAAAGAGTAAAAGAACTTGAATTGAGAAGTCTTTAGGACCGAATGAAAATTACTCTCGACTTATTTCGTTTTACCTAGTAGAAGGAAATGAGAAGAAGTTGTAAGAACAATTCATTTTGTTCTACAAGTGAAAACTGATCCTAAAACTTATAAAAAAGTTATGAATTCTCGTGATAACATTTTTTTGGAAAGATGCAATTAAAGATGAAATGTATTCAATTATGTCAAACAATACTTGGGAACTTGTTGACTTACCACCCGGATCCAAACATATTAGATGTAAATGGGTGTTTAGGAGAAAAATATAATGTTGATGGTTCTCTTAATACCTTTAAAACTAGATTAGTAGTTAAAGGTTATCGATAAAAGGAAGGAATAGATTATTTTGCTACTTATGCACCGGTAGCTAGAATAACATCCGTTAGGATATTATTTGCATTAGCTTTTATACATGACTAGCATATTCATCAAATATGTAAGGATAACATTTATAAATGGAGATCTCGATGAAGAGGTTTATATGGAACAATCTAAAGGGTTTGCTCTACCAGGAAATGAACATAAAGTATGCAAGTTAGCAAAATCATTATATGATTTAAAGCAAGCACCTAAGAAATGACACGAAAAATTTAACTTAATTATTAAATCATTTGGTTTCAAACATAATAGCGTAGATAAATGCTTGTATTCCAAATTATGTGATAATTGTGTTATACTTATTTGCTTATATGTTGATGACATGTTCATTTTGAGTAATCACATGGATGAAATAAAAGAAACGAAGATGTTTCTATCTTCCACATTCAAGATGATGGATCTTGGACAAGTGGATACCATTTAGGTATCAAAGTTACTAAAACTAGTGGGAGTTATCAATTAAGTCCATCACTATATCAAGAATGCGATAGATAAGTTCAAACATTTGAACATAAAAGAATATAGTACTCATCTTAATCCAAGTTTAAAACTTACAAAGAATGATGAAAGAGATATTGCTCAATTGGAGTATGCAAGTGCTATCGGGAGTATTATGTATGCAGTCCAATGCACAAGACTAGATATAGCATTTGTAATTAATAAATTTAGTAGGTTTACTAGTAATCCGAGCAATGAACATTGAAATACCATTGGAAGAGTTCTTGAATATTTAAAGAACCAAGAACTTAGGTCTAAAATATACTAAATTCTCGGCTATATTAGAAGGATTTACCGATACTAGTTAGATGTCTAGTACATGTGAACTAAGAATTTATTTTATGCAACTTGCAAAAAAGATCATTCTGCAACAAGGATCTAGTAAATTGTGCATCAAATTTAAGATCATTCTGAAGCAAGGTATCAGAATCTAGTAAGAAAGGAATAAAGAACACAGACCAAAAGTTTTAGGTGGTGATATTAGGTGTGTGTTTTAAATATAACTTGAAGGGTGGGGCGTTGTGTATCACATCAGAATAAAGTAGTGAAATGATCCAATATGCAACTTGCAAAAAAGTGATTCTTTGAAAAGAAACAATGGGGGTTAGTTTGTCATTTACCAAAAAGTTTCTTATTGCCTTGAAATTTAAATTCTTTTGCTAGTGGGTGGGACCAAAAGTAGTGTGTAAACATAATGGATAATTAAGCTTTTCATGACTGTCGTAGCAACAGTAAAGGTTACATATACCACCAGTTGGCAAACAAGAGAAAGTAGTATGAATGTTCTAATTTTTAAGAAAGGAGAACATTTTATGCAACAGTGGCAAGTTTTCTGGTTTTCATTTTGTAAGAGTGACACGATTTCAATAGAACACGTGGAAGAAAGAGATTGACCAACACTAATATGGCGTTGGTTCGAATATTCTAATAGATCTAAAGTGGACAGTGGACTCTGACAAATATGTTGCTCAAATTTAGTCAGATGAGTATTATGGAAGTGAAAAATCATTGTCTTGCAAAGTTGGGAACATGGGAAAAGTAGTGTGTCTGTACAATGTTGCCTCAGTTTATGCATAGTGACTCAGCAAGTTCGTATTAGGCATTTGGCAATAGGCCAATTTGTCCCAGCAAGTGTCTTCACTTGTACTCACAATTTCCCATCCAAGAATACAAAAATTTCTATATGTTGTAGTCAAATCCTCCATCCTGAAAACTAAATTGAACTAAATAATTAACTTTCAAACGAGATAGTTTAATATAGTACGTGGGTTCACGCTTCATCCCTACTCATTTAACACATAATAGTTGAAGACTAGCACGAATGATATGGTACCAAAAGGATAATAACACATTGGGATCCTCAAGATAGGTAGGACGTACAACAAAGTTTCTAGGTAGACAACTTGTACTTCAATTATTTGCAATAAATATACTGAAAATGATATGTAAGAACATTTCTTGAAGCTTTTAATACACCTTTTTTGTCTCTGAACTCATTTCCAAAGAACCTTTTTCTAGCCATACTTTCATTTACTTTGTGCTTAAAGTAAACTAGTCTTGACAATGTATCCCTCTTGATGCAACATCTAGCCATAGTACAGTTACTTTATCACTCGAATGAACCTTTCATTGAAAAGTGCTATTTACAAAACAAAATCGTGATATTCTAAAATCTTGTTCATTGTATTGTCTGATCAGTTGCATACTAAACGCATCCCGAGTGCACTTACTAACATGTTTTGCATCTTGCGATAGTTTCCGAATAACATCAGCTAAGCCTTCATTAACACATTCACATGATGTCGAATAACTCTGTACTTGGTTTTTAGCTGCATTATGAAATCACTTGTGTGGGGCGGGCTGAATTCGAGAAATTGTATCATGATGTCCCCACTCAAGTACATGAGGACTATTACTTTGCATGTGATGGTTATACGGATTTAGTACTGCAAACGAAGGAGTACCTCGAAGATGTGACGTGATGAGACTACTATTTGGCAGGCTGAAAACCGTTCTAGCACCTTCATTTGGCTGATTAGAGCCTGAATTCTGTTGAAAATGCATAACCAAGGTAGAATTATCTGGTAAATGAGGTCCACCTTTATCTGATGAAGGCGATTTCATTTCTGTAAGATTGACGGTTGTGATATCATGTATACTCGATCTTTTCTTAACCTTCCCTCCAGAAAGCTGCCTGATAAAGTACTTCTGAGCATGACTAGCAACCTGAGTTGGAGTCCTCGTCGTTACAAAATTGCGTGAGATATTTCTCCAGTCTCCTTTTCCATACTTTTTCAGCCCCAACAGAAATTGCCTGAGGTTTTACCATCAATAGATAAAATCATCACTAGAAGGAAAAGTATAACATAAGAAGGAACATGACATGTATGTTTGTTACAGAGTATTGAACTCGACTCGATAAAATGAACAAAAATTGTTAACATGGTCTAGTCCTATTCAATCTTTCCTAAACAAGCTAAATATGCAAAAACAATTGTCACAAAGAAGATATAACAACATGCTTTATCGTGTCCACCGAATAACTACAACTTTGCAACACATTCTTCAGGTGTTTGGCAGAATCAGCTATAAGATTAACATTATCAGATTATGCCCCTTTCATTTGTTAGTTTCATGATGCATAGTAAAAAGGCACTTCATTTTACTTTTAAATTCTTCTAAAGCAAGAATATAATATGAAGATTTTTAAACTATAACCGAAGTAAACTAGAGTAACAGTTCAAATAATATGCTATTACAAACTAATAGATCAGACGGAGGTGGTTCTATATGTTATCAGAACAAATGAAAGTCCCAAGTTCAATTCTGGTTGCTGCCAAATCACAGAAATTGTGCACGTGTCAGTTCTTTAATGGAAAAATATGATTTGGGACGAGTTGATGATAAACTTCAAAATAATAATAATAATAATAATAATAATAATAATAATGTTATCTCTAACAGCTTAAGGTTTAGGTACCTGTGCTCTTCTTCCGTCCATGGTACACCCTTTTTCCTTTCGTGTTCAGACGACCGAGTGGACGAGTACCGACTACCGGCCGAATCACAGGATGGTCTGTAGCCATGATAATATTGGTTATTCACCCGATCCAATGTGAAAGAATTATTGGTGTACCCAGGTACAGGTATTAAACCAGCTTCTATATCGCTAACATCTTCTACCAATTCCATATACTGTTTGATCACATCACTTACAGTCTTTCCTGGGATCATTGCTGCCACATTGTTCCATCTATCTGGAGTATCTTTGTCAAATAATGCAAGAGCGTTCTCAAACCTTTTGTTCTCGTCAGGAGTCCACTTTGTCACCACACTTTCCTGGAACAACCAATCTGAAGTACTCGCATATGATGCAGGAGACAGAAACCCCGTTCCTCTGTTCATTGTAGCTGGGCATGAAATAGTCAAAATTTCTGAAAAACCTAGGTAGCAACTAGCTAAAAGACTTGAATAAATGGGGAGGAAATATATAGAAGGTGGAAGTTTCTTATGAAGGAATAAGCATTAGATCAAGAAGCATTCGAATAGAATCTGATGGCTTGTCTACTCGAGAGTACTGTATAGTACTGAACAGTATCAAAAAGAAAAGAAAAAGATAATAATCGAACCCAATTTGACAAGAGGTGAAGAATCAAGAAAAAGCTACATAATTTTCCTAAACCCAAAGAAAATTCAAGAATTTGTTAAAAGAGTAGATCTAACTTGGGGATGATGGGTTTTGAAATTCCTGAACCCAGATATTTGTGGCTGCTTTACTTTACTAGAGAGAGAAAGGGATAGATACACAGGTGCAGATATATATACACATACAGAAAGATTAAAGAAGAATGATAAAAGGCAGGCCAGTTACTGAGTTTACAAATGAACGATCCATGTTATTTCAGTTATGTTTGTTAAGAGAGACTGATCTTTGAGGGTAGAAGAAAACACGAGCGATATAACAGAAGAAGAGAGTTCTAACACATAAAATGGTGTCGAGAAATGATTGGCCGGAAGGTGTCTGTGGGGACAGCAGCTCAAGAACACATTAGAGAGAGAAAGAGAGAAGGGTTGTGCCTAATCAAAACAAAGGGCAAAAGGACAAACTGTCATTGGCATGTATACCAGACACATATAGATGGGCTTTCTTGAATAAATAAAGCTATGTGTACATTGTTGGCAATTCATTCCTTGTTCAAATCTGTGTAGTTGATAATTTTTTCAAGGAATGGAATAAATTTTGTTAACTGGATGGTCAATAAAAGTTGTCAATTATAGTTGTACATGTAGCATAGTTGTTCTGTAATTTACCCTATGAACTTATTTTAGAATAAATTTTATAAAAAATGATTTTTTTTTTTTTACAAAAAAAATAATTTACGTACAAAATTAGGAAAAATATGAAGTTAAAAGTAAGTTATAAAGAAAAAGCTTCTGACATGAGCTTAATTAATTAAAGGGAAGAAAGGTGTGTCCACATTTCGTTTCTTGAGACTTTTAGAGATGTCTATCAATTATTTATGAATTATTCTACAAGTACATGAAAAAACAGATAGAAAGTATACAGGTGGCCGCACCTTTACAACTTTTTTTTTTTTTTTCTAATGATAATATGTCAAGTATCCATTTGTATGATTTCTCTGAAGATTTTTCCGTACCTATAGCATTGTTGATTATTTATATTTTACCCATTTTGTTTTATTGTTTTAGCCCTAGTTATCAAACTTGATCAGATCGTTGATTCGAACAAATTATTGGATTATCATTTTGACAATTCAATCAGTGAATCTCGTTGGTTCAACGCTATTGGACCATAATTTTAACTAAGAAATAGTGTAATATCCCACATAAGAATGCTAAATAGTACCTCTTGTGCTTAGTATGAAACTAAGTGATCGTAAATGTTCATCTTAACTTGTTCAATACATTAAAATATTTTTGTTTGGTTTGAACCCAATCATTAATTAATTATCTTCAAAATTAGAGTCAATTTTAACAATGCAATATTTTTTTTTACTTTTTTTTTTTTATACCCAGGTATCCACCTTATAGCGACTAAATCCTGGAATCTACATCATGGCCCCTCAAGATGCAAACGGGTANTTTGGTTTGAACCCAATCATTAATTAATTATCTTCAAAATTAGAGTCAATTTTAACAATGCAATATTTTTTTTTACTTTTTTTTTTTTATACCCAGGTATCCACCTTATAGCGACTAAATCCTGGAATCTACATCATGGCCCCTCAAGATGCAGACGGGTAAACCGCAGGTTATGCCCCAAACTGGCCGGTGTTTTTAAGTGCCCCCAACTGATCTGCCAAAGTGTCAAGCAAGTCGACCCATCCTGCATCTTGCCTTCCAGTAGAGTTCCGCCTTCCAGGATAAATCATGTCTTCCAGGAAAATATCTGTCTTTCAAGAGCCATCAGGAATCGAACTCACGATGCAGAGAAAAGGTCCAAATACAATAAAATGTTGAATTAGTCATTTCTATGTAGCTAGGTTCTACAAGGAATGTCCATTGCTGCTGTAATGTGATTGTGGTCCAAACTTAAGAAAAGTTGTTGATCTTATCTATACAGACTTAGCCCTTTTTCTTAAATTAATTGAAAAGGAGGGTACTCATCATGATTTAAAAAGGAGTAATCAGTACGCTAATTATGATTTTAAATTAACCTCGTACATAACCTAATTGCGTGGTTTTATTTTGGTGGGATATTGTGAAACTATATAATTCTAAACATTTTGGATTATACGTTAATTAATGCCGTCCTCAAAATCTGTTACATCAAGTGGCCAATAGGATTTCAGCTACCTCCCTGTCAATCAGGTATTACTTGTACACTAGAACTAGAGGTGTCAAATCGAGTGATTCGGGCCGACCAACATATAAGCCCGGTAACAGACCGCGTAAAAAAAAAATAAAAAAAAATTCCGCCCGCTACGGGTTTCGAGCCGGTTCCGGGTCGGCCCACAAATTTTAGACTACAACCCAGGTCCACCATCTACCCATCCGGGTCGAGTCCATATGAGTTACGGGTCGCGGTTTGTTCCGGTTTGACCCGTATGATTGTATAAAAAAATTATAAAAATATAGAATTTTTCATATTTATTGTAAAAAAATATTTGTTTTGTTAAATGTAAACTAAGAATT
>CAIGRO010303637.1:0-30814 GCA_903798355.1 Fraxinus baroniana | reverse complement strand
TGATTTAGGGTTTGGGATTAGGTAGAGTGGGAATAATATTTAATTTTTAAATCAATACCTGATTTTTGATTAAAAAATCTTCTCACCTGATTTTTGCACTCTAAAGTTGAAATAACTGGTATTATGTAATTTCCTCAAAGGTAATATCCTTCCAAACGACAAGAAAAAAAACTGTACACCGAAGAAAGAAGTATCGATTTGGGTACTTATTGGGCCGATCAACAGATGTGCTTCAACATCTCTATTGAGCCTGTATCTTGCAAGAAGATCGGCCCAATGTGCCGTGCCACTGATTGAGTAGATAACAATGAAACGACCAACACAACTTTACACGAGAAAGGGGAAATGAGGTACGAGACAAGCAATCTTCAATACTAAATATAGCAATTTAACTTATTTATGATATTTATTCTATAAGTCATTCCTCATTTGTTCGGCCGAAATAATCTTGAAGGGTTGCTCAATTGGTCGAATTTTGAATTTGTTTTCCAATAGTCACTAGTTCGAGTCTCCTCATAGCCACTGAGGTGAGTACCCAGCCGTAAATTTTAGTGTTTCGTAGAATTAGTCGAGGTGCGTGCAAGCTGACTCGGACATCCAGTGTTATAAAAAAAAAATTGTTCGGCCGAAATCCTTTCAGTGTGACATCAAACACCTGGTTACGAGAGCAGGAGGAAATTCTTAGGAAGCAATACTCACTTTATTTTGTGAAGATTCGAAAAAATTGCTCAATACTATTATATTATTTATCGTTGTAATAGGTGAAATATTTTCAGCTTTACCATAAATATCATAGCAATATTAGCTATCTATATATTTTCTTAAATAACCTTACCTATTATTTGACAAACAATTATTCAACCTTTGATTTTTTGTTTTAATCAAAATCTTAGCTTACATGTCAAATAAATATTATCGAAAGCCTAAATACCAAGAAAAATACTATCAAGCGTCGTTTAAGTGACAGTGGGGGTTCACTCAAACTTCTGCAGTCGAATAAAATGCATTTATTATTGTTATAAACAGTTCTAGATGAACCTCGTTATCCTCCAAAATAACGCTTGGTGCTATATTACATACCAAACACCATGAATAATTAAATAATGCGGACCGTGCAAACAAAATTTCCACGTCAAGATCTATATGGGCCAGCATCATGGGCCGACTTCTTTCAGTTATCCGTATTCAATAGTCCATAATAAAAAATATTATCCAGGTTGGGATATGATCAGCAATATCATCATATTTTAAATAGAAAAACAACAATCTATCTTCATAAAACAATCCATCTCAGTCAATTGTGTAAATATTTTATAATGATACAAGATAATTAATTCAAAATTTATATTTTTTAAAAACTACTAATTGCAGTTGACAAAGTGAGTTGACACATACATCCTTATTGCTGGTCTAGGAATATTGAGCAAATGTGTTATTTTTCGATAGACATGTCGAATGCATGGCATCGATTGCCAACAATTTATACGTAAAGAAACAGAATCGATGCAAAGTTTAAGAATGCTCATTGGAATAAACCTAGAAGCACTAGCACAAAGTTATTTTTTTTTACACCATATTGCCTTCTTGCTATTATTGATGGGACGACATTTTATCGGTACATATTCTTGATAGTTTTTGATTCTAGAATAGGAACTTCACGAGGCAATAGGCATGCTTGATGTCTTCTTAGAGGTGGGTAAAAGTACTAGATCAAATCGGTTAATTTGGTCGATTTTACGTAAATTCAATTCATAGAAAATTTCAAACACATCTTATAATAATAACGATGTTTCTTGTCACAGTCATCCAATCCCACAAAGTTTGACATTTTGTATTTGAAGTTAATGGAAAAAGACAAATTTTGACCAAGTAGTTCAAAAAAAAAAAAAGAAAAAAAAAAGAAAAAACACCCACTAACCCTTTGGGTCTACGAAAATAAAAAACAAAGGCCAATTAGCCAAAGAAAACACATCAGTCGAAGGCCAAAACAAGTTATACACTAAGAGGGTGTTTGGTGTAGATTAAATTTGATTTTAAGTGGATTGTGATATAAGTTTTTAAAATGTGTGGTTGAAAAAATGTGGAATTCATGAAAGATGTGCTTGATATTAATTGTTTGACTTTGATTTAGATTAAAATCAAATTTTAATTCGATCCAAAGAGACCCTAAAAAGGGCTCCACGCAATTCTTTATAACAATTATTATAGTTTACTTTTCGTTAATTTTAAAAGTCACCGTTTTATTATAATTATTATTTTTTATTTGTTTTCCAAAAGTAGGTTTTTGTATTGTTTTGAAAAGTAGTATTTTTATTTTTTAAATAACTTTTTCGCTAATATTACAATATATGGATCTGTTCGATGGGGGATTAAAATTTAATTAAAATTAAAAATATAGTCGTTATTGAGTTCCACTCATCTAATAAAAATCAACAATAACGATTAATTTTTCAATTTTAATTCGATTTTAATATCTACCGAACACGGTTTATATATAAAAATAGAAAAATGACAAATAGGGTTTAGCGGTGGAGCAGAAAGTGAGAAACCTTTGGCTGGCTCTGGACCCATTATAAAATGAAAGCGACTTGAGTTTGAAACTAGGAAGGGGCATTCTCTATTCGCTCGGTCATTTACACGAACTTCTGGTGTGCCGCAAAAAATCTCCAGAGGCATATAGTTTGCAAAGAGAAAATCGAAGTAATAGAAGATGAAGTACGTTTTGGTTACTGGCGGTGTTGTGAGCGGGCTCGGAAAAGGAGTTACCGCCAGCAGTATCGGCGTTGTTCTCAAAGCCTGTGGCCTTCGTGTTACATCTATTAAAATTGGTCAGTTTTTTTACGGGTTATTATTATTATTTTAGATTTGTAACTTGACGATGAGTTAATTGCTGATTCATTCTTGCTGCGATTTTGTATATTGCCATTTGTTTGAATTTTACATTTTTTTTTCTCGGTTTACTTGGAATTTAGATTAGTGTTTGGTGTGATTTATCTTCTCCTCATGCTTTTTATTTATTTTTAGCATGAGTCATTTTTTATTTTTGATCAAATGGTAATTTTCATATGTTGCATCCATATGAATATTCTTTATCGTACATACATTTAATTATGAATTTGGTATTTGAGGTAAATTTGGTTACATACTTGGTGTTGGTGGTATTTATGTTCTTCTCTCTTGACAGATCCTTACTTGAATACCGACGCTGGTACCATGTCTCCGTTTGAGCATGGGGAGGTTTTCGTTCTCGATGATGGCGGAGAGGTTTCCACATCCTTCTCTTCATTTATTCGAAATATCATAGCCTTTTGGTTTCAGTTGTTTTAATGATCTGAAGAATGCTGCAAGAACCGAATTTAATCTGGAAATTACTCCTCCTTCATCAAATAGTTATATTATGCAATCGCTTCATTATGTTTAATCATCGTATGCTCATTATATTATGTTCTCTCTAAAAACTACATACTAGATATGTCACGAGTTTGACTTCTTCACATGGTCTTGTTTAGACAGACAACTATTCTCTGCCATCTATTGTAGGAGTCAAGTAAAAACATGCTCGTAATCATTAGCTGTTCTGATAATAGTTGACTTTCACTGCCCTCAATTTGCATCAGATTGGGTGTGTATTTTGCTTACAAATTGAATTCGTATCTTTCTTTCGAGCTCCCAGTATCCTTTTCTTCTCAGTTTATCATCAATGAAAACACGTAGACTAATTGTATTAAGCCCATGTTTGGGAGCCATTTTGGCCGGCTGTTAATACATTTTTTTGCCCGTTGGAAGGTACGTAGGACCCATATTTTTTCAGTAATTATTGAGTGCACATCTTTCCCACTTACCGGAATTGCCCTTCCGTAAAGAAGAATGATTTTTACGGGGAGGGGCACATTGGTAATTTTACATACATTCAGTCAATAATAACTACACCCCTCTCNCCCATATTTTTTCAGTAATTATTGAGTGCACATCTTTCCCACTTACCGGAATTGCCCTTCCGTAAAGAAGAATGATTTTTACGGGGAGGGGCACATTGGTAATTTTACATACATTCAGTCAATAATAACTACACCCCTCTCCGAGTAACACTGTTTAACGTACGGAATTCGGCTAAAAATTTTCTCCAAAATGCTGAACAAACAAGCACTAAATGTGTATTTCCATTTTGAAATTCTGGAATCTGACACAGGCATGCAGCCTGTAAATTGGCGTCTCTTACTTCTGTGGAATATTCATATCTTCAATGATTATGTTATATTCCCCCGGTTGTTTATTAACAATTTCTAATGCTTGTTCTCTGAAGTTAGCCTGCTTATTTTAGCTTCAAAACTACTATCTCATAATTCTATTTCTACTGCATTGTTTTAATAGGTAGATCTAGACTTGGGTAACTATGAGCGATTTTTGGACGTGACACTTACTAGAGAGAACAATATTACAACAGGAAAGATATATCAGGTTTCTGTCACGCTAATTTGACTGCTTGAGATATGGTTATGCTTATATTTGGAGAAACTTAACCTGTTCATTCATTTGTCAGTCTGTTCTTGAAAAGGAACGGAGAGGCGATTATCTTGGAAAGACTGTGCAGGTTGGGCTATATTCATTAGTAATTTAGTATTATTTGGTACATCTGAAATGAGAGACGAGAGTGAGTACTTATTCTTGTTATTTGCTCTGCATTCCTGATTTGATTGCAGGTAGTTCCCCACATCACCGATGCCATTAAGAATTGGATTGAATCAGTTTCTGTTATTCCCGTGGATGGGAAAGATGGACCTGCAGATGTTTGTGTCATAGAACTGGGAGGGACTGTAGGTACGACTCTTTCCGGATGAAAGAAATTCCCTCACTGAAACTTTTAACGTTTCTCTTTTTTGTCCACCTATTTTTTTTCTGCACAATAATCCAAGAAATGTTTTCCCTAGGCGATATTGAGTCAATGCCATTCATTGAAGCTCTGAGACAATTGTTCTTCTCAGTTGGTAAGGTTGCATTATTTTTGCATTTTCCAATGGCTTGGTCGGAAGATGTACAAATGTTTTGCATGCCCGTTTCTTAAAATTTTGTCAGATTATTGTTACTTGTTAGTGTTCATACTAATCTCATTTTTTCTCACAGGACAAGATCATTTCTGTCTGATTCATGTCAGTCTTATACCCATTCTTGGCGTCGTGGGTGAGCAAGTAATACCCTATACCTCTTGGTTGCAAGCTTCAATATCTGTTTGAATCAAAGTACTGATTTTCAAAGAGTCAAAATTTATTTTCCATCACCTTCCTTTTGAACTTAACTTCTATCTCTGTGTATGCATGTTGGCAGAAAACAAAGCCCACACAGCATAGTGTGCGAGAATTGAGAGCATTAGGTTTGACTCCTCATTTTCTGGCATGTCGTTCAGCTCAGGTGCGGATGCATTACCGTTTTGCTTTGAATAAATTTATAGACAAGTTGAATAGGATATTGCATTTCATGCACCTTTGATACTTCACCTAGATAGATTGGACTTCTTATGCTCATACATCATCTGTTCTTGTTAAATATTTTTATAGAAATATGTGGTTAGAGCTTGAGTTGTTGAGCAGCAACACTCTAATTATGGTATGGACATTCTGGTGTCAGTATTGTAGACTGTGGTTGGTATGCATTAAATATGCATGTCTCATTAACATTATTGTCCTCTTATGTGGCCTTGACGTCATGTATGTTTGTTGCAGCCGCTGTTGGAGAATACAAAGCAGAAATTGTCACAGTTTTGCCATGTCCCTGTAAGTTGTTATTCGTAATACTTGTTGTAGGACTTTTCAAATTGGATACTTGCTCTCCTTTTATTCTTTTGTAATGGTTTTTTGCTATCCCAGGTTGGAAATATTCTTAATATCCATGACGTTCCAAACATTTGGCATGTTCCTCTTCTGCTTCGGGTGGGTAATATTCTGTTGAGGGCTTGGCACTAAACTATGCTTTGCACTATTAAGATATTCATCCCTGATTTCTGATGTTGTTCTTTGGTCCAGAACCAAAATGCACATGATGCCATTCTAAAACATTTAGACTTATTGGGGTAAGTTCTTATCTGAATACTTTAGCCTCTTACATGCAGTTTCACCCGCTGGTATTGTTAATCTTCATGAGTAAAACAATATAGAGCCAATCTTGAACTTGGATCCTGTATTCTGTGTGCTGTAAGATATTTCACTATAAATGTTCTAATCTAATCACATATATTTTGTGTACAAATTTAAAATGATCTAGAGTAACCATATCATCTAGGCTTGTATTTCTCACATTTATCAACGTCCGTCACAGTGTTGCCAAGCCTCCTAACTTGCAAGAATGGACCAAGAGAGCTGAGACTTTTGACAGCCTCACTAACTCTGTTAGTAGAATTTACCTTCAAGTCACATTTCTCGCCCATTTTATTCTGTCACTGGATGAAAGAAATGATTGCTAATGCAGGTAAGAATTGCAATGGTGGGAAAGTACGTTGGGATGTCAGATTCTTATTTGTCTGTTGTCAAGGTGTGACTATATTATTTGACTCCAACCGTCATTAAGCCAATGTCTCTCTTTGCTTAAATCAAAACTTATTGTTTTGCTTTGGTCCATTTGCAGGCCCTCCTGCATGCGTGCATTGCGTGTTCATCGAAGCCATTGATTGACTGGATTGCAGCTTCAGATCTAGAAGATGATAGTGCAAATTTGGTACAGCATTCAACAGTTCCATTACGTAACTTTTTTTATCTGTGTTTTACAATTGCGCCTGATTGTACTCATGCTATTTATGCTCCAGACGCCTGAAGCGCATGCAGTTGCATGGAAAACTCTAAAGGTAATCACTGCATTCTGCATTTTTAGTCATCATCATTCTTTTGTCCCCAAGGTAATTATACTTTTGTCAGAAACCATAGTTTATTAGCTGTGCTGAGATTTGTAGTTTGTGATATGCATATATACCAGTTTCTCGATTTCTTGAAATCTTCTAGTTTGGGACTTCTAATTAGTAGCAGTAAACTCTTGGCCATAGTGTTATTTCCTTCTGTTTGTTGATGTTGAAGGTTGTGATTGTAGTGCGCTAGACATGTCATCATGTTACATATTTTCTCTGTTGCCGTGTAAAGAATGGCATTACTGATAATCAATACAATTGATGTCGTTATTATATTTGTCAATGTACCAATATTTCTCCTACCTGCCCCCTGTGGCAAAAGTTTCTGCTCCTACATTGTGGGGTTCCTTTTTCTGTCCTAGCTACATGTCAAATAGCATGATAATCCTAAATTTATGAACTGGCTGAAAATTGTGTTGATACCAAAAGAAACCATGTTTTCAGAATGCTGCATGTGTTTTGGTTCCTGGTGGGTTTGGAGATCGTGGTGTGACAGGGATGATATTGGCTGCAAAATATGCGAGAGAAAATAAAGTTCCCTATCTTGGGATTTGCTTGGGGATGCAGATATCTGTGATTGAGATCGCGAGATCTGTAAGTAATTTTTAAAATTTTTTGGACTTGTTCTTGTTTTTTATGATCAAGGACTACCCACTTCCATGCTATGCAGGTTTTGGGCTTGGAAAGGGCAAATAGTACCGAGTTTGATGATAAGACTCCCAATCCTGTTGTTATTTTCATGCCAGAGGTAGTACATTATATAGTTTGAAGGGATATTCTTTAAGTCAAATGACAAATGTATTGTCTTTTCTATATGCGCTCCCAGGGTTCAAAAACACACATGGGAAGCACAATGAGACTTGGTTGTCGAAGAACGTTATTTCAGAATCCAGATTGTATCACAGCAAAGCTGTAAGAAATAATCTACACCATTCCATTTAAAATGTTGCAATGCCCTATGAATTTAAGCTTTAAACAAGAATGCCACGTGCAGAACCACAAAATACTTGTTCAGCTCCTCTTGACAATTAGTTGAATGGACTGAGGGCAAGTTCATAATTGATGACATTTTTTTGCGAAATTTTCATCTTTGATCGCCTTTTTTGCAAACAATATGATCTTCAAGCCATCAAATGTTAATATTAGCACCACCTGAAATTGCAAATTAGCTTGAGTACTTCGATTGAAGCTTCAAGTTATGGTATTTATTTCTTTTGATTAGCTACAATAGAAGAATTATATGTTCTCTCGGTTCAGGCATGTACTTCTTTTACTTGCAGCTTTGTGAAAGTTCTGCATAACGGTGTAAAATATATTCTTTCCCGAAGTTTTGAAGGGATTATAACCTGTTTGATCCCACAATGATTTTCCGTTCATAAACTATTCTAACAATTTTTTATCTCTACAGGTATCACAATTCGGATTACGTGGATGAACGACATCGACATAGATATGAGGTTAATCGAAATAACTAAACAGATTCACTATTCGATCGACGTTTTATTATCACGAACACTAGTTACACTACATATTTCCTCATCAATTGTTGCAGGTGAACCCGGAGATGGTTAGCATTTTGGAAGAATCTGGCTTGAAATTTGTTGGGAAGGATGAAAGTGGGAAGCGAATGGAGGTTACCTAGCTTAACTTTTTCTGTTGTAGAATTAATTGTCCCATTTATTTAAGCTTTGCTTAGGCTCGCGTGCCTAAATACTAATTTATCAGCAGCAAAGTAACTCAAATCTTTTTCATTGATTTGTGCATTTACATGTTGAGGTTTCATGATGCTGAATTTCTTCCTCTTTACATCTAATCACTCCCATTTCTGCAGATTTTGGAGCTTCCAGACCATCCTTTTTATGTTGGAGTGCAGTTTCATCCGGAATTCAAGTCCCGCCCAGGAAGACCCTCAGCTCTTTTTCTAGGTAAAATCAGTGACAAATTTCATGCAAAATCACTTTACACGAAAAGTGCATATTAGGGGGTTACTATGATGGCTGTATGCTGGCTCTTGGTTGATTTGTTGTGTCAGACATATGTAAAGATATAATTTGATACCTGTAGAACCACCTGAATTGGTTGTTCATATCTTCAGCAAATGTTGTCGCCTATTCTGCTACAATTTTCACCACTTCTTAGAATTAGAATTTGATTTTTTGTTGTCTTACATTGTGGTACACTTTGCTTTTCATTATTCAGGAGTTTTTGATTGACTAGGATACAGTTACCTTCTGGGTCAGGTTCATGAACTGATAACAAATATGTTTCGAAAATGAATGCTACTCTTTTAGGTTTTATACTGGCAGCAACTGGACAGCTAGAAGCTTATCTTAGGAATCCTCAGAATGGAAGCTTGTAGGTGGTGGAACTCATAATGAGTCCATTATTCCTACGGTATAAAGGTACTTCAGTTTTTTCAATTTTTTTTTTCCACATGATTAAATTCATTAATTCCTGACATGATGCCACCGATTCTATCATAACTTACGAGTGCCCAACGGCCATGGTCTTTTGTTGTGAGGCCCTTGAGTCGTGTTGTCTTCTTCTTCTTCCTTTGGAGTTGGGCATAGAAGGTAAGAAATCTAATCAAGACAAACAGTAGGTTAAGGCTTAGTTTGATTTTCTTAATGAGTCTGAGATTGAGCTTGAGCTTGGTTAAATTCACGATGGTTCTCTCAAGCTGTCCTTAAATCAAAGCGAACACGAATTGAGCTAGAGTAGCTCTATACTTTTCTATACAATTTTGTTGCCTTTTTATTTTGTCAATCAATTAAGCCATGGACACACAATCTAATGCGTTCAAGCATACTTGTCTGCATTTTCTGAATAAGGGTATTTCGCCCATTTATCCTCAGATGCATGTATCCGTGGAAGACCTCTATCATTGTTTCATAGTGCGTGTAGTTTTTTCTAGATTATCTGGCTGGCATTTTCTCTGTCTCTGTGGGCCTCAGACCTGAATTATCCAATGTCTATAAGTGGGTTTTTGGTATATAAGTGCAATGCTTAGCTTAAGCTTCCGATCCTATTTCACCTTGTGGATATCTGGACTGGGGTATTACTCTCTAAGTTGGACAAAAATTGCATGTTGGTCTAAACTAGTAAGTTACCCACTTTAAAATCTGGACCCGCTTTACCACGTATTAGTCCGAACCCCTCAGGCAAATCTTCACCTCAGTTTGTAGAAGCACCTTTCATCATCGTCTGCTTTTGATCCTCCATTTAGGGTTGCATTTTTTTTTTTTTTGTTTTGATTCTGTGTTCTCTATTAAGAGGTAAAGGAAAATTTGCATCTAAGAGAGCTTTACTTGGGTGCAGTGGATGCTGGACAAGGGTTATTTTCACTGGATGAAACAAGATTCATGGTGTACTATCAGATCTCAATGGTCATCTCCTGTATTTATCGCCACCCTTGGGGTTAGAAGCAGATTGCGATTCTGTTTTGTGGAGTCTTTATTCATGAAACGGCGACCTGTTTTCGTAAGTATACATCAATGGGACTAAGTCCCTGAGCGCTTTTATGAATGTACTAATGCTCGTTGCGACCCGCAGAGTTTTGTAGTAACTGACCAAAATGTTCGTAAATGACTGGATGTTTAGAATTTGGTTTTTATATTCTTTTATGAACTGTGGAAAATAATATGGATGTGCCCAGTGAAGTTTTATGCATTATTCTTTTTTGTAACCTCTGTTTGAAAATTAAGGACACGTTTGATAATGAAACAAGTAAAAGTCATATCACAAAATTGGGGGAAAACTGAAAAACACGCTGCAAAAACAAATCAATAAGATGATTTTCGTCAAATCACTGTTCTTGTAAGCAAATTTGTAATCCACGAGAGGCAAGAATATGCTCTGATTTATGTTAATTCTCCTAAACCCAATCAATTTCGTATCTAATTCTTACCCTTTCTCCATGAGTTGAACTGTCTTTTAGGTTAAAAGTTGAATTGTATTGTGGACTGAGGAAATCTCCTTTTAAACATAGAGACAATAATGTTTTTGGATCTTGGTGCCACTTTGTAAAGGAAATTGTTTCGCGCGGAAAGTCGGGCTCGCTAACAATTAAAAGAAAGTTCAGACGATTGTGTAAAGAATAAATCTCTTGAGACAGAGTCTAAAAAATGAGTGCTTTATTGATTGAGATTTACAATGAGCGAAAGGTGAAATGCCTTCAAGGGGCGCAAGCACACGGGATAATTGATAGTTAAACTTGATAAAAAGTAAAGAAAATAAAAATTACATATTCTCTGTTCGAGAGTATTTGATTCGGGGTCCCTTTTTTCTATGTCTTCTCTTCTCTTTTATAATCCTTCTACAGTTGTTGTTGTGAAACTGTCTGAAACCACTTGTCTTCTTATCACTACCCACGTTCTTTATCATGGCTGATTTTCAAAGAACTGCCTTTTTAACTACTTCAGTTACCTTCGTTGTTTAACCGTTTGCAACTGAAATTCTTGAATCATGGGACGTGATAAGATTGTTCATTCATTGCCTTAATAACCGTTGCTTTACATAGCAATTCTCCTTGGTTCTGGGCGTTTCGCAGGTTTAGGCAGTAATAGCACGTCGCCCTGAATATTGATAAGGCGCTGTGTTCGCCCAGGGCTTGGACGTTTTGTAGATTTGGGCGATGATGGGCCTCCGCTGCACAGCTCTGTATTGGGCCCTCTTCACACAGTTTCACTTGGCCTATCATTCGAATCTCTTAATTGGGGCTTCCCTTCTGGGGCTATTTAATTGGGCCACATTTTTATGTGTCAACAGAAACCTATTGCTCATCAAAATACATAACTTGGGGACTTACGTGCCAAAAAACAAAAGTAAGATACCATTTTAGGAAGTAGATTGCAAGGTTTATAAAACTACATGGATTCAATTGTACATTTCTAAAATTACGAGCACTCTCAAACTTAAATAGAATTAACATAACTGCTGCAAGCTCAAATTGACCGTTGACACCGGTGGGACTGACCGTAAAATGATGGCCTCGATCGTGGTGGTAACAGACACCGACGGCGGAGACCGCACTCCTCTACTTCAGAACTCACAACCTCAGGAATCGCCGGGAGATGTGATTGTCTCTTCGACGACGTCGGTGGATGAACTACCAGATAAATCACAGTCGAATATTTCAACTGATCCTAAACAACGACTTGTCTCTCTCGACGTTTTCCGAGGCGTCACTATCGCGGTATTTCACCTTGATTCTATTTAATAAAATTATGCTTTCAATACGATTTCATTGCGTTCTTTTATTTCAATGCAGTTGATGAATTTCAGTTTCTTCAGATAACTATTTATCTATTTGTTATTAGTTCATCTTTTTCTTTAGAGTTTAAGATTTCTTTTGTTATCTCGTTTACTCTTTCGTTGGCAGCTGATGATTTTAGTCGATGATGCTGGAAAAGCTTTTCCATCGATAAACCATGCACCGTGGTTCGGAGTGACAATCGCCGATTTTGTGATGCCGTTTTTTCTCTTTGGTGTTGGTGTCTCTGTGAGTCTTGTGTTCATGGTATTGACTATTCTCACTTCAATTCTTTTGATTCTTTGTAAGGAACTCAAACTTCTCAGTGGAAAGAACAAGATAAAAGGGAAAAACATGATTTCCCAACATAAAACCTTTCCTAACATCTTATTTAGTAGTAAATGGTATTATATTGATGGTGTTTTTGACTTCAGTACTAATGCTGAAGCGTGTTCATTTTTTCTACACAGAAAGTGCCTAACAAATCAGCAGCTACAAAGAAAGTTATATTGAGGACCATTAAGCTGTTTCTCTTGGGAGTAATTCTTCAAGGTGTGATATATTTTTATTGTTTTCTGGAAAAAAAAGAAAATACAAACTATAAAGGGGTTATGCCATATGTTTAGACCAGTCAAATTGTGAAACACATTGTGTGCAAACATGCCTTAAGAAGTGAAGAGAACGGGTTTGTCCTTTTAGTTAAATAATTTTTTTATATTTTCTAATTGTGTGCTTAGGTGGGTATTTCCACGGGCGCGACCATTTAACTTATGGGGTGGATGTGGAGAAAATACGATTGATGGGTGTGCTACAGGTATGATGACTTGCCTATAACTTTGTGCTTGTTCTTGCAGTATGAACTTATGGGGCTAGTGGTGCAAACCAAATATCTTCCTCTATGTTTCTTCTCTTTTTCAGAGACTTGCTATTGTTGCCTGATGTCTCTTTTTACAATAACTTATGTGCTAGTGGTGTAAATCAAATATCTTCCTCTATGTTCATATTTTTTTAGTTCTTTTTCTTTTTCAGAGACTTGCTATTGTTGCCTGATGTCTCTTTTTTTAATACCTTCTGATGAACTAGTAATTTCGCCTCTCTTTTATTTTTGCCTGACCTCCTGGCTTGCTACATAATCGTGTCAGACAATGTTTTATCCCAGAAACAGAACAGGAAAAATTTAATGTCAAAAGTCAAAACTCTCATTATTTTTTTCTTATGAAGGAAGGAGTTTTATAAACTGTTATCTCCGGCTGCTATTTTGCTTGCATATGATTTTTGTAAATTGAGATTTTCTTAGGAATTTTGCCGATGCCTTTTCTTGTAGAGGATCGCAATTGGCTATCTGCTGGCTTCAGTATTGGAGATTTGGCTTATTAATAATACTGTCGTTGATTCAGCAGTGGCATTTGTGAAGAGATACTCTTTCCAGTTGTGAGTATCTCGTAGTATTCTATACTTCCCTGTATTTTAAGTTATTAACTGTTGAACATAGGACATTTTATCCCTTTTGACTTTATTTTTACTGCTGGAATCTTTGTTGGACTTTAAATTTAATTATATTCACTTCTTAACTATTAATTATGATATCATGCAGGGCGGCTGCAATCTTACTAGGTTTATTATACATGATCCTGCTATATGGCCTTTATGTTCCAAACTGGACCTTTGAAGTCTCAACTCTCAGCATAACCTCCTCAACGTCACTATTTGAAGTTGGTATTCAAACTGTGAGTCAAACCACGTATTATTCTGGTGCATTTTTGGGAATTTTTCTATTGATCCGTGCTTCCTCAGGGTTCATGCTCGATATAGTTTTAAGTTTCAGTATTCTGAAGTCTTCTATCTGAATTATGACTATCCTTTGCACCAATTGGCCTCTTGAACCTCATACAGTGGCCTAGTTAACATAATGAGGAATTCACAGTAATTTCCTTACAGCATCTCTATGTTCATTTTAAAAATGGTGGAACACACTTTAGATTCTCAATTGATTGATTCAACCCTTGTTGCTTGGGAGTATAAATTTGGGATCAGCAACAAATTCTTTGAAAATGATAGCAGGAGTATTCTTTTAACAACTTAAGTTTGAAGCGAACTTGTTATCTGAAAATCCGATTGATTCTTTGTGCTGCATGTTTAGTGGTTTCTGCTCACACGCTTTGTTTTCGTCTCTTATTGCATCTACATTTCCACTGTGTTAATATGCTTCAATATGTGATGTTGAGGAAGATGCTAGAAACCCGAACACATGATTGTATTTTAACTGATGAACATTGCTTTTCTTCATGATTCTTTCTGCAAATTGATCCGCGTCTATTTATTAGGTTCAATGTGGAGTGAGGAGCAGTCTCGAGCCTCCTTGCAATGCGGTTGGCTTTCTTGATCGATTTCTTCTTGGTGAAGAACATCTATATCAACGTCCTGTGTACAGAAGAACAAAGGTTGCACCTTCCTCTCTTTTCTTGCACTTTTCTTTTCCGTGTTCTACGTGTCATAATTTTTTTTTTTTTATTTGTTTCTACATATTATTGTTGTGTGTATGTTGTTGTCTACAGGAATGCAGTGTCAACTCTCCAGATTATGGACCTCTACCTCCAAATTCACCAGCATGGTGCTTGGCTCCGTTTGACCCGGAGGGCATCTTAAGGTTAGGGAATAAACATTGTGTTTCTCCGAGTACTGTCTTTCAGACAAACCAGAGTTTCCATCCTGAAACTCTGCAAACTATTGAATATAGAGATCCAATACCTAAATTAGGCTTCAGTCTTCTGCAGTTAATGTGGTAATAAACGGATAGAAGTGAAATAAATTTCGAGAGTAAAGCATGTTTTTGTATTGCATATACTGTTGTATAGCTGCAGTCCTTTAAAATCTACTACATTGGAAAAACGCTGAAAGCTAAAATTTATTGATTATGAAGCTTTCGTAGCAGGAGTAAAATGTTCTCTTGGAGGATCCATTTGCTGAATAAATAATTCTTGCTGGCATATCATGGAGGATGGCTGTCTTTTCCTTTATATTACACAGTGGTGTCACATCTGGGGAATGATATCATCCTTATAATTTCGTGTGTCAAACTAAACAGCCAGGCTCTATCTAACTGATACACTGCTCTGAGTTTCTGGTTATTGATGGTTTTTCCCTTGATGTTTGGTTGGCTTACCGTTTGTTTCCTATTGAACAATTTTCTAGCTCTTTGATGGCTGCCATTACATGTTTAATCGGATTGCATTATGGGCACATTCTTGTGCATTGTAAGGTAACGTGCATTTTTTGTTTCCAGACAACATGGCTATGAACACTTGAGTTGCTTTGTAAGTGTACTATAACTAAGTTTTTTATCCTGTACTCTCCACTTTTTCCCTGCAGGACCAGATGCAGAGGGTAATTTTATGGTCAATATCATCGCTCCCTCTATTAATCTCTGGTTATCTTTTGAGTGTTGTAGGTATGTTGTCTTTTGAGTATCTTTAGATTTCATGTCCATCCGTCTCTATATTTCTTAGAAATAGTAGTAACACATTTTTTTATATTTTCAGGTGTTCCTTTTTCTAAACCGCTATACACATTAAGCTATATGTTCATCACAGCTGGAGCATCGGGAATTTTTCTAACCATTATTTTTTACATAGTGAGTTCACTCTTAGAATAGTTATATCTCTTTTCTCCCACATGTTCCATATGCTTTTTTAAATCAATTTTCTATTTACTCATATTTAAATGGAACTACACATTCCAGGTCGATGTCAAATGTATTAGGAAGCCGATGGTAATATTTCAGTGGATGGGAATGAATGCTCTCATCATTTATGCTCTGGCTGCTTGTGACGTCTTTCCAGAAGCTCTGCAAGGTTTCTACTGGCGTTCACCTGAAAACAACCTGGTACTTTTTCCTAAATTTTCTATCTTTTAGGCATTAGAGCCATTGTTATCTGCCTAAAGAGATGGCTTTAGAAATTATTATTCGAACATAAATGCTGGAAAATCTTCATCCCATTGGTGTCAGGGAGTTAAAAACCTTGCCCAACTGCACACAGACTGATGAGGGTTAGCATTGAGTCCTTGGCATGCAATCAGACATGAGAAAGCTGCTAATTTAAGTTTAAATATATCAACCTCTTTACATGGGCGAGATATAGTTGAAAGAGATATCTCATATAAGAAAGTTGGTAATTATGCAATCTCTTTTCAAAATGAGGAAAATAGATCTTATAGTACATTCGTTCATATAGTCATGGCCAGTAGTTAATTTGTACTCTTGTAGAGGCAGACAGCCGTTGGTCCCAAGGGATGCGTTGGTTCCTTCAAAGTCCTCTAGAACTCAGTAGAGACTGTTAATTATCATTCAATTGTACCCTTCAAATTCTATACTTTGTCCCATCCATTCATGAAAGGTGCATAATACTCCTTTTACATTATCTAGTTAGGTTAGTTTTAAAAGAAAACCAAACTCATTGAATTGTAGATTGAAAGTAAAAGCACCGGGATTTTATCCTTTATTTCATCGGATCAATTATTTTGTTTGGCTAACTGTAAATGTAACATGGTATGTAGGTTGATTTCTCCGAAAGGCTATTGCAAACGGTGCTTCATTCCAAAAAATGGGGTACATTGGCATTTGTTATGGTTGAGATCTTATTTTGGGGTTTAGTCGCTGGTTTCCTCCACAAGAAACGCTTCTATATAAAATTATAAGGTCCCTTGTAGGCAGTTTTCTTTTGAATCATTGAAGACCGAGAAAGTACTAGAGGTACCCTCAAGGGTACGATAATTTCAGTGTTCTTCCTGGATTCTGTATGTGAATTGATTGTAAATATTTTCTATTTTCTTAAACAGTAATGAGGAGCTTGAAAACGATAACCGGGATGTTCATAGCATTTCTTTATGGCATAGCCTTCATTTTAAGTACTTCCCCAGTTCATTATTGAATAAACAAGTTAAATGCCCCTGGAGTCTGGACCTTCTTTATCATGGCCCAGTGGGAGAGGCTTGGGAAAAAGTGAATTGGGGGGTAACTGTTACGAGAGTAGCCTTTGTATCTTGCTTTTACCAAGATATGAGACAAGGAATATATATATATAAAAGAGAAAATTGCATCATTTATCTCCCTAATATATTATTCGTGTAGAAAACTGGTCCTTGCCCTTCCTTTAAAAGGATCGAGTTGTTCCAAATTCTTCATCGAGTTGATCCAAGAAGGTGATTATTACTTTCTAGTCCCTTCCCATTGCAATGGATTCTTCGTTCCGTGTCGTGGAATTTTATAACTTTGCCCATAGAATCATAATCTTCTAATTTGTATTCGATTTATTAAGCGTTGTCTTCACGTATTTTCATCAAAACGTAGGGATAACTCTTCTTTTAAAATAAAATAATAAACAATAATTAGTGGTCACAGTAGAAAGAAGGTATCCAAGGATTAGCAATCACTTTAGGTATATATTTTCTTCTTTACCAAGATAGTTTTATTCATAACTTGCTATAAAGGGTGCTTGCAAAGAGCGTCTTTCGGCCGGCAAAACTTTACTTCAAAACTCATCCATCTTATCTTTTCATCCCACCATTGTCCCCATGACGTAACCATGCAACGTAATCATCGTACAATACATTTCGTAGAGTCATTTTATGTTAAAGTTTAAGCTGCTAGAAGAAATACAGACGCGTTAGTTTTAGCCTATATTTTGTTTGGATTAAAATTCAACTAAAATCTCATGTCAAAATCAACAATTAATTTTAACCACACATTTCATGGGACCCTCAATTTTTCAATCACACATTTCATCAATTTTTATAAAAAAATTATTAAAAATCTAATTTTAATCTCTACCAAAAAGGGGTTTAATTATATCTTCCACACCCTATGAAAGTCGGATATTTTTTTTTTCCCATCTAAGCTATGATATATATCCAATTTCTATAAATGATCGGCAATATGACTTATGCTCGGGACGTCCCTAAGCATTGATACTACATTGAACTACCTATTTTATATATAAATCCAGCCGATCTCATGTCGTTCACACCTTGTAATCTGTGCTCTTCAACCAAGTTAAGAACTACAATTCCAAAAGCTATTTCTATGGCCACTTCTGAACAAGAAATCAACGAACTTTCTGGTACCAGTGATAGCTGCCATTGCCATCAAAATGAAGCTCAAAAGAGCAGAGAAAAGGCTGAATCTCATATGGGGAAAGCAATTGCACACAGAGCTGTATATGGTTCAAGCCATAGAAGGGGAAGAAGTACAAGGCTCAGAAATAATAATGTCAAAACATTGCCGAGTAGGCTAAGCAAAGTTTCCATTGCTGATGAACCTGAAAATTAGTACTGTGTTCTTGATTCTCCAAGAGCTTGAATTTGATGCAATCTCCTTTTGTAGTTTCATACAACGATGAAATTGTATCTTAATAGTTTTCGTAATCTTGCATAAGATTTAACGTAATATGTGTGTGTATAAATATAGTTTCCTAATTTCACCTTCCTCGCATGGCACAACACGATTTTGATAGGGTTTATCTCTTAGAAAGATAAAAGATGACAGTTATCAAATGATTAAAGGCGGGGAAGACCCCTTTGTGGCCTAGGTAGATCAAATCAATAGTATAATCTTACTCTTCTTTTCTTTAATAAGAGGCCCATTTTCAAGGCCATAGAACAAGAGTTAGCAAGTGTCCAGGAACCGAATCGTCTTCCAAGAGGATAGTTGATTCAGAAATAGCTGGGAAGTTCTTACCATCGAGAACGACAGCCTCTTTTAGGCCAATTCAAGGCATAGAGGGCCGAAACACGTGTGTTGTGTTTTTCAGGCTGCTCAAGCCTAGGCAGCAGCAGATTGTGCACAGAGACCAGAGTTCCTAAATAAAGAACAGTCCACGATTGTCTACACCAAGGCTCGACTTGCATCAAAATGGGAGTGAGAAAATCAGTTGATTAACGATTCATTTCGTACTACAGTTCAAAGAAAATGAATGAATAGATTAAACCAGAAGGGGGAAAAAGAAAAACAAGAGAGGAAGAAGGTAGTTAATTTATTCTTTCAAGTTTCAACAGCTTCTGACAGAAAATATTACTCTTTTTGAACTTGTAAATAATCATCATCCCAATTTCTGAAATACCAAATATTGTTCACACTAAATCTAGCCTTCATTTATTGATTTCCGTCCTTAGATCTAAACTTAGAGCCTCTTTGGGAGAGCTCAAAATTCAATTAAAATTGAAAATATAGCTGTTATTGGGTCCAACTCGTCTAATAAAAGTCAACAATAACGACTAGTTTTTCAATTTTAATCTCTACCAAACACATTCTTAATGCATAAATATTTATCATATAGTAGATAAGTGATTATTAGCTACAAAAAGTGGGAATAAAGAGGCCATGAAATGTCTAAGATGCAAAAAGCAGGGGTGTTTTGAAGCCTGATTTGTTGGTAAAATTGAGTGATAAACTGCTCGGCTTTCACATCGATCATTTCATCTCCAGTGAGGGAATCGAATACCTCATCACGATCATCATCCTTAATGTCACTCTCGACAGGGTTGTCCAGTTCACAAAGGTTAGTTGCAGAAGCATATTTGGGAAAATGTGTGATTGAAAATCTGAGAAAAAAATAATTTTTTAGATAATAGGAGTAAACATGGGTTAAATTGTTTTTTCATAATTATTTTTAACAACTTTATTCTTTGTTTTTGGAATCTTATAGACTTTAAGGAGCTTTTTCCTACGGAAATCAGTATTATGCAGTGAAATTCATTTTAGGTTATATTTAAGCTCTATTTTTTTTTTTAGTAAAAATTGAGTTTTGTAATAATAATTATTTGGAGAATGTATGGTTAAAAAATGGAAAAAATAAATTGTATTTACATGTAAAATTATTTTATTGAAAAAAATATAATCGAAAATGAATATGAGAAATGAAAAAAATGAGTTTTTATGTAATAAGCTCAAACAGAGAGATAATCATAATTATTTTTAACAAATTCATTCTTTGTTTTGGCTATCATAAGTATAATAATATTCTTAATTGTAAATTAATACAATGGCATTGCACAGTACTATAAAATTGATACAATATATTGACATAATCTTAAGAGAGAGAAAAAAATATATTCAGAAGTAGATAATAAAGGATTGTAGAGAGAGAATGTACTCACTACCTCTTGAGCTCTCCACTTGGATGTTATCAACAAATCACCCTAATATCTCTTTATACTCCCATACCTACTTGAAATGGATAGAGATTTATCTTAAGCAATTAAGATGGAGAAAAATGTTAAGTCAATCGAATTCTTCGGATCGCTCCTTGAGGATTTTGGTACGTACCAAATCTGCATCGAAAATTAAATTACTATTATAGTATCACTATCTAAATCAAAAAAAAAATTCTTCTTTGAAAACCGACGTGCTTTAGCCACAGAGATCGAGTAAGCTTACTAATCATCCTTAAGTGGATGTACTTAGGGTTATTACTAGACTCGGCTGATTAGAGTGACCCAACTCATTGATTTTAAAAATCATTTCTCAACCTTCGATGATTGATTGTCCTTCTACGATATAAACCAACTTATAAAATACCCGATTAATACAAGTTGCGTGTTTTAACTCGTTAACCTACTTGTCTCACATTGAGTTTTTTTGGGAGATTCACCTACTATCGAACAAGAATCAATAAGATTAAATTTTGTCATTCTCGAGACTCACACTAAACATGTTGAAGGGATAAAAATTAATTGAAGTATATCTTTCCGGTACCCATTAGAAGAAGAATTAAGCTTAGGAAATACAGTCATGTCATAGGTACAGAAAAATTTCACAAATTTTTTATAGAAAAATACTTGACAATTTTTTCATTAATTATCGACACAACAAAAATAGAAAATGCAACGCAACACCCGTATGATTTCTGTGAATTATTCTGGGAAATAATAAGGTTTCGGATCTCCCTTCCGGGCCAAACCCGGGCACCAAAATTTTGGCAACGGAGCTTTGCCCCAACTAACATGTTGTCACTGCAAATTTATTGGGTCAATTTATTGAGGTAGCCATCGATTTGTGTCAACTTATGCTAAAATATTGCTGCACCAAAGTAATCACTCCAATGGCCCATCATCACCTATTTCCATTTATTTATTATTTTTTTTCTCCCTGACTCTCTGGATAATAAGAAAAAGTTGATAAAAAAATGATGAATAGCATGTGCGGCAATCCATACTCACATCCAAAACGAATCTCAATATCTGGTAATATAACCATTTCTTCTACTTCTAACCACCACCGCATAAAGAAAAAATAAAAATAACAAATTTGAGAATATTTTGGATACAGTTTGAAACTGAAAAATGTTTTCTGGACATTTTATTCTATAAATAATGAATAATAGAAATGAGAAAATTACATAGAGAAATCCTCTTTGTCCATACGAATTATTTTCCTGGTTGCTTCTTGTCGTCGACATCTCTGCAATTTGTAAACCTGAAAATGACGTTTGAAATTACAAGAAAGTAATAATATAGGTGTTTGTTTTTATTTTTGGAATTCAAAGGAAAAGGAGAAGAGAGAGAATAATAATGAGGGAAAAAACAGTGGGGTGAGTTTTCAGTTGCACGGATTTGGAGTCCGAATGAGGAGAAGCTGGTGTTGGGTTGTAGTAGTAGTAAGGGAAATATGGAAGAATAGGGTTAGGTGGTGGCGGAGTGGTGTAACCATAAGGATTTGTAGGTGGATAATATGCTCCACCAACACTGGACGGTGGTGGATAATAAGATGGATTAGCTGGAGGAGGTGGTGAGTAGTAATATACACCGCCAGTACCACCAACACCATTGGGTGTTGAAGGTGGAGGAGGACATTTGAGCACACCTGATGGTGGTGGAGGAGAAAAAATGGGTTGACATGGATTGTCACAGGAAGAACACATTGTGCAGGAAACTTGATCTTTCTTCATTGCAGTTACAGTTGACATTTCTTGAGAAAAATCACACAAGGAACTGAAAACAAGTGTAAACAAGAAGAGATGAAGAGAATCCATTGACGAAGGGGCTAGAAATTCTTGATAAAAAAAGAGAGAAATCCACAGAGATTCTGATTAAATGTGAAGGATTTAAAGTGCAATTTGGTGGAATGGAAAGGGAAGCAAAGTGGAAAGGAGGGGGTGGGGTTAGAAATTAGAAATGGGAGCATGTGCATTGAATATTGATGGCCGCTGCATTCTTGCGTTTTATCCCATTATTTATCGACAGAGAGATAAGAGTTAGAAATAAAAAAACATATCATGTGTATTTTCCCATTTCTATCATTTTTAGCTCCATAGACTAGAGAGTTTTATTCCCCCTAAAATTGCATAAAGTTTTTTTATTTTATTTTTGAAATACAAAACCTAAGTACAAAATGGATACCTCAATTCAGCTATAGAGGTAGCCAAGCGTGTTGGCTGTTTACATGTCGAAAAAATCTCTGTATACATTTCAAAATCAAGTTCACTTCACACTGCTAATTTCAATCGTGAAAAATAAAATTCAGCTAATCGTGTTTATAAGCAAAAAATATGTCACAAGTCGCTTGTGAGCAGCTCGACTCATCTTACCAAGGGGCGATTTGGCGGGTTTTGTCGAGCTAAGGTATTGAAATTGAACCAGCTTTCGCTCGGCTAGGTGGGTCAAGCAGAATGGCTCCACTCAGCCCATTTAACTCCTTTACGCAAAAGGAACCACGTGGGCTTTATATCACTGTGATCGAATTGATTTTTGTTTAATGGGCTTAACTCAAATAATATCCATACCCATGAAGCCATGAATCCACCAACCGTTTATTGCATAACCCACGAACCCACAATTCCCACTGCTGTTCTAATGTTTAGGCGGGAAAAATTAGCCTTCTTATGAACATAACCCTTATTTTCAAAAAAAATTCCGCTGAGTCAAAATTTGAAATTGAAATTTTCTCATTAAAAGCAGAAAAATTTCCCCTCTCTTTTCACTTGCATATTCTCCCAGAAAATTCAGCTATTCACAACAGCAATGGCCGTTTCAAAGAAGAATTCCACAACAAAGACTTCCCGTTCCAGTTCATCACCTTCAAACCTCCACCCACCATACCTTCAGGTACTCTGTTTTTCAGATTTTTCTTCATAATTATTTCAAAATTTTACTGATCAATTTTTGTAATGATTTCAGATGATAAGTGAAGCCATTACGACAATGAAGGATCGCGCTGGTTCGAGCCAACCCGCAATAGCAAAATTCATCGAAGTGAATTACACTGCTAATCTCCCAACAAATTTCAAGAAAATTCTCTCGGCCCAGTTGAAAAGGTTCGTGAAATCAGAAAAGCTTGTCAAAGTGAAGAACTCCTACAAGATCTCCCCTTCAGAGAAAGTGAAAAAGCCTGTAAATTCAGTTGAAAACAAAACCCAGAAGAAGAAACCAGTCAAGAATGTGACAACAAAAACTACTGGTTCTAGCAAAGAGGAGTCGAAAAAGGGCGATGAAAATGCGAAGAAGACGAAGAGGCTGAGCCAGGTTAAAACTCCAGAGGCTTTGAAGAAGAAAATAATGGGGAAAAAGAATGTGAAGGGATCTGTTACTGAAGGGAAATTGACTGCGACTCCAACGAAGAAGGCGTCTCGTAAAACGGTGAAATCGGGATCAAGGCCTGCTGTAAAGATTGCTCAGAATTGATGATTATGCAGTAGTTTGATCTAGGAAAGTTAAGTTTGTTCGTTCAATCTAGTAGTGCGAGTTTGGGTTTTGCTTATTTTAGGTAGTAATATTGCAAGTTTATGTTTGAAGGTAAAGCTTCTGATGATTATGCTGAACTAATGGTAAATATGTTTCATGTTTGGTTTTGTTATTTTTAAAGTATTTGGCTATTGGATTAGGAAAAGTTGAAACACCATTATCAAATAGTTCGTGGAATATTGCGTAACCGTACCACCAATAATTGTACTAATGGAGTCGTGCATGCCTCTCTTAAGAGAGAAAAAGAAATAATGATTAAATTATAATACAAGCATTTTCATGTGCATGGCAGAAAAGGCACGGTTTTGCACGTTCAAACCACAAACCATGCATCATGGGTATTTTTATATCATGTTTGGCTATGCTTTTAAGCAACTTTTTATTGCCTTGAAAACTTTATTTTTTCAAGATCAAGAAGAATGATCTACATTTAAATTTAATAGTTATCATTAATTTGTGAAAATACGCTTGATGTTGCACTAACTAATAAATAACTAATTTAGTACACGAATAATTACATAGGAAGTATTTAGGATTAATCCCCAAGTACATGAACTGATTTTACAGGGGCCTTACAGGCCCTTCACTGTGTATGCCGGCCCCACAATGTTAAAAAATGAAAAAGAAAGAGGCTCTCCCCCCTATGTATGTGGCCTGGTAGGGGCCTATGAATCAGGCCCCTGTACTCCAAGCATAATCCAAGTATTTAAGATAATTCTTCTTATACTATTGTTATAAGAACCGACCCGGCCCGGACCCTTGACCTGGCCGGGTATATTAATTTGATAAAAATGCACTTGATTTGGTCAAAATCAAGTTTTGAGCGAGTTAATCGATGATTTATCTGGCTCGATTGACCGGTTTGATTGAGTTTTGAAACTTAATTACAAAATTTTTTGATTTAATGGAATTGAACCTTAGATCTCTAAGAAAAATAATTGATTTCTCAGCATTTGAACACAAAGTATTTTAGTATTACTTGTGTGCAATAACTTATATCTCATTAATGAATCATTTATAACTTTCATAAAAAAAAAATTTTGAGAAACTTTGGTCCAACATTTTATTTTATTTTATATACCTAAATAATTAGTGAAAAATAAATTAAAAATTTTAATTTTACCCCTAAAAAATTTTATAATTTATATATTTTTTGTAGATTTTTATGTAATGACCTGCCGATTGAATCACTGACCCATTGACCCGTTGCATTGTTCGAGTCAAGTCTGAAAACTATATCTTATACTAACTTCTAATGTTGGGCACTCTGAAAAACATAATATTTTAGTCTAATTAATTATAAAAATAATAACATAATTCTATGTTGGTTGGGGAGTACCTTCTTGCCTTAAAAAATTATAAATTTGACTACCCAACAATTAATGTCAACAAGATTTGTACAGCACTAACTGCAACGACATATATGGTGAAGGTGAACTCATTCATTTGAGAGCGCATTTAGTGCCCCAAATTAGATCATATAACCAATTAAAAATAAATAAAAAATAGAAATATCAAATTGAACGAAATAATGTAGATATAGTAGTATTCGTAAGTTTATCAATCGAATCAAAATAATGACTTTCTTTCTTATCCAAACTATCTTTTCTAATATCTATTAAGGTGCTCATAGTATTCTTAGATTTGATAATCGAAACTATCTCCTCTATCTGTATTATAACCCATCTGATTAGCTTTAAAAATTAATACAGATAAATTGAAAAACCAAATTCTCAAACAATATAGTTGTAAATTAGAAGTCGTTATTTTCAAAAAGAAAATAAAAATAAGTTATGAGATCGTAAAAGTAAATTATCCAACCTACCATCCAACCAATTCAAGAAATAATCGATTTACCAAATTGTGTATTATGCTCACACCATCATAGTATATTAAAATCTTAATAATTGGAAAATTACTCCAAATATAGCAAAAGACCAAACTCTTTTTTGAGTTGCCAAACACACCTTTATATAATAAAGATAAAAAAGATAAAAGAAAAAATATATATTTTAATTCGTAGCATTTATTAGCTACCGACTCAACCTTCTTCCTATTAATATCCCAACACTCAACACCCTCTACTCCCAAACTCCCACCCGTTTTGTTTTTTCTTTTTTTATATCCAAACATGAAAATCCCGTTCACTGCCGGTACATAATCTCGTTCTCTTTTTGAGAGTTAGTGAAAAATTAAACGAAAAAGAAGAAAAAAAATCCATGGAAGGAGTATCAGCCACCGTGTACAGAAGAATCACTCGATACTGGCAAAGGAAGGGATACGAGAGGCTAAATGGAACTGCCGGCGGCCGC
Source organism: Fraxinus baroniana (assembly GCA_903798355.1). Classification (NCBI taxonomy): domain Eukaryota; kingdom Viridiplantae; phylum Streptophyta; class Magnoliopsida; order Lamiales; family Oleaceae; genus Fraxinus; species Fraxinus baroniana. The sequence continues at coordinate 4,629 of CAIGRO010303637.1, read as the reverse complement.
GGAAGAAAATCACGTGCGGTTGAGCTAGCCGCTTCCGATGGAAATAGCCGTCGACGGCGGTTCTGGAGGATAAAATTGACTCCAAGGCTTAAGTTCAAGCACCGATTCACGCCGAAGAAGTTTTTGTGCGGACTACGGGATGCATACGTGAATATGATGATGAAACTCGCGAACACGAGAACGATCAGCACCGGATGTTCTGGCGGATACGCCGGAGATGGAGTGACTGGATTCGGATCGAGACCAATCAAGGAGTATGATGAAAGGATGATTGTTGAGATCTACAAATCGATTATCATAGCGCAAGGTCAATTGGTGCCTCGTGATGCCGCCAGAATTGGCTCCGGCATTGTATGCCGACGGTAATAATTAATGCTATTCACAAAATTTTAACAATAACCATGGAATAAAATGTGCAAAAAAATAAAACGTAGAATTGAAGTGTGTTTATTTTCATTTTTCCAGTAGCATGCCATTGGCCTTATGGCTGTAAAACTTGGTACATGAGCTTTTATTCACATTTGTCTTTTTATTTTATCTTAATTTTTCTGATAGCACTGTGTCTTTGTCCACGGAACGTTTTTTCGCCATTTTGACTATGGTTATATCAAGATACAAATAATAGAATCATCAAGCACTAATGAATTGATAATAGGAACTAGCGATCTAAAGATTAATAGTTCGATTGGAGATTGAAAATGGATATCACCAACCATAAAATGTTTTCTTGGGCATAGAATTTCATTTTGATTATCACCAAACTTTATATTTAGAATTATGAAATTCGTGGCAACTCGGGCAATATTTTGCCATAAAATGGCAATATCTATTATGGTGGACACAATGAAATCAGTGAAAAAATTGACGGCAATAGTGGTAACTGAGGATTTACAAGAAAGGCCTGGCAAAGGACCCGCCTCAATAAAAAAGTCAAAAAATAATACCCACCCCCCCTATTTGTGAGTAGTCGGTAAGGATTCTGTGAACCATTATCTGGTAGTGTAGCAAAATTGTTTACAAGAACAAAACTATAAATTTGGGCCTTCGGAAAATTAATTATTCTGTAATATGTTGGCAGGGATTGTATCATATTATTATAAAGCTTTGAACTTTAATGCCAGCAACGACTTAGGTTAATCGAAACGCGAAAGATGCTTATGTTAGTCCATCAAACTTGAGATTCCATTTTGCTTGTATTCTGCAATAATTTTCGCGTTTACCATGTTTCAAGTTTATAATAATAATAATAGGTAGTGCCTATAAACGTGACCACAAAATCTACATGATAATGCTCTTTATAAAAGGTTGAACCCCCGTCCCGCCCCGCCCCGCATCGTGGAGAAGGTAAATCGCGAAATGTGTTTCAATATATCAGAGTACAAGAGCTGCCAAACTAGTGTTCACAAAGAGTTCAATTTCAAACCTTGTTAAAGGTAGGAATCGAACCCTCACACTGTGGTTGCCAGCTCAGTTGAGACTACCTCACTTGCACTACTGAGCTATGCCCCGGGGGCCCATGATAATGCTCTTTATAGTCTATAATATTATGTTTTACATGTTGATAGTACTAATTAATCTTATAAATAAAAGTAAATTTGACCAATAATAAATAGATTATTAGTGGTTCCAAACAAAACAAGCGATAAGCCACGTCTTACTTAGAAAGATGCAAGGTCAAACATACATTTTGTTATTATAATCGAGTCAATACTTTTTTTTTTTTTAGTTTTATTGAGGACTAGTTGGCCATTTGACTTCAACATGGATGCTTAGAAAAAGGAAGGAAAAGAAATGAGTGATACCAGTTTTTTATGTTTATGGTGGACCCTCAACCCAAATTTCACTTATTGGGTCGTATCCCCTATGTTCTTTCTAATTTGGTCCGACAAATGAGTCCCTAATGAGCCCGACAAATTAGCTTAGTGGGCTTGTCTAGATGAACTTCGTAGACCATTAGGTGTAACATAGAGAAGTGGAAATTACATAGAACCATAATTTTAAAAATTCAATTTCAAAAATCGGATATAAACTTTATTTATATAAAAATCAAATATTAATTCAAATCTTTAATATTACCTAAACGCTAAAAATCCTAAAATTCCAAATCAATACTCATATCTTCCCTATCCCTATCCCTCTCCCCTTCTCCCGTCGGCGGCTTCGAGTCAACTAATAAAATAAAATCGGCTCCGGCGACAATGCACGTGTTGCTTTTACTCCCTCTCCCTTCTCAATTTTCTTTCCGCCGCAATGTGTGGCGTGCGATGTGGGCGTGGCGGTGGTGCGGTGTGGAAGTGATGGTGATGTTGCAGATCTCTGATCTGAAGGCATCGACGCAACACGATTTTTCAACTGTCCTCCTCCTCCTCCTATCTTCTCTCCATCACTCTCTCTACAGCGGGTTGGACCAAGTGCATCAGTCCAAGCAGCCAATATATTCACCCCTGGTGCAATCAAATCAAGCTTCAAGATTTCTGGGTTGAGACCATTTGGCCATCAGGCGAAAAATGAGGCCATGACCGGAGCAGGTTTGATTCTAATTACAGTGCCACGGAAATTAATTGTTGCAGTTGGATTTGATGCTATATAGGCCTTTATATCATCTCCTTCATTAGAATCAACAGCACAAACCGTGGTCGAGATCTGATATACACCATGATCGGGATCTGCAAGGCCACAATCTGGTGTGGATATTTTTTGTTCTAGTTGGTGGGTAGGGGCTGTGGTGGTGGTGGTGGTGCTCGTGTTGGTAGTGTTTGGGTGGTTGCGGCTTTGGTGGATTTGACAGTGGTGGGGATTATATTGGATATGATGGTGGCTATGGTTTTGGTGGTGGTGCTCGTGTTGGTGTTTGGGTGGTGGTGACTTTGGTGGATTCGACAGTGACGACGATTATATTGGATATGATGACGGTTGTCGTTTTGGTGGTGTGCAGTGGTTGGGTGAGGCTATGTGATTGATAATTTTAGATTTGATTTTGTGGCGGTGGTTGGGCGGTGGTGGGTGATTGTGGCGATGGGTTTGTCGAAACGGTGGCCGCGGCGTGGTGCTGCTGGATGGAGTGTTGAGGTCATGATCACAGATTATTTGGTCGTTTCTGACCATTAAATTCATTAACTTGTGATCGATAAACAATATGTTACCAATGAAAAATATAAATTGTGACCAAGAAATAATGTGGGACCTAAAAAATTGTTACTTTGTGACGATAATTTGACAATTTGTGACGGTTTACTAAGTTGTGACTTATAATATTTGTGATTTATGACTAATGAATAAGTTGTGACGTATAACTTTTTTTTATTTGTGACTGATAAACAAATTGCGACTTATAAAATTTCTGAATTGTGACCGTAAAATAATTTGTGACTTATAAAATTTCGAATTTGTGACGGATGAACAAATGGTGACGTATAATTTTTTTGAATTGTGACTGTAAAATAATTTGTAACGTTTCAATTTTTATTTGCGACCGAGAATAAATTGTGACCTATAAATTTTTTGAATTGTGACCGTAAAATAATTTGTGACATTTAAAATTTTTGATTTGTGACCAATTATATAGAATTTGTAACCATATGGAATTGTGATTTTAATATATTTAATTAATAAAATATATATTTAATTAATTAATTTATAAATAAAAATTAAAAAAATCTGAGATTTGAAATTTTAAACCTTAAAAAATCTGAAATTTGAAATTTTAAACATTATCTCTTAAATTTGAAATGAGTAAAAGTAAACATCTTACTTATGAAATTTTTCCAATAGAAAACCCGACTTCGCACAACTGGGTTTAACAAGGCTCTTTGCTTTGGAAATGATATTCTTTCCTGTGAAGAATAAATGAATCGACATATGAACTTGGCTAGTCTACAATTGATTTAATCTCTTAGGTGCATGTATATGGGATCAATTAGCTCAATGTAAACCAATTTTGCCCCCCCGCGTTCCATTATTTTTAATACTCATTTTTAACTATATATTCTTCCTTAAAATAATATCATTTGTGCTATATGTATTTAATAGCTCGCATAATAATTTACATACAAATGATGTTGTAATATATGATTGAGTCGGAATTTCTTCAACCAAATTTTTTTTTAAAAAATAATTTTCTTCACTCTTTTTTTACATCTCATATGTATGTAAATTATTATGTAACTCCAATATATACAAATGACGTTATTCAAATAATATTACACGTAATCCTAAAATTCTTCTTCATCTTTTTACCACACATTTTATAATAAATCACTATCTCAAAATATATTTTCTCCTGAAATCACATTAAAATGAAGCTCGGACAGAGGCTTAGACTATACATTTTACAATAATGCTAAATGTAAATTCTTTAACTTGCATTGTTTTTGACATCACCCATGTTTTTAAAAAATTGTGGTGGGAAAAGTGTTTTTTTTTTTAACTGTCTAATGATGTGTTGCCGCGTGACATAATGTAAACAATGATGTAAAAGATAATGTACATGTAGCATGATTGCACATTTTATGACCACTACGCCTACACATTACGAAGGCATATATCACTATTGTCATATGTCAAGTCACCATGTTAAGAAATGTAAAACGAGTTTAAAAGAGGAGAACTAGGACAACTAATTACCACTAA
>CAIGRO010303549.1:0-15267 GCA_903798355.1 Fraxinus baroniana | reverse complement strand
AAAATAATATTACACACAAATCAAAAAAATTTCATCACTTTTCCACCACACATTTATTACATCAATCACTATTCCAAAAATTCTTTCTACTAAAAATGGGTTTCAAACAGGGGCTTAATTGGCCACCAACTACTTTGGGCAATCTGTTGAATTACCTAAAAAGAACAAACATGATCATGCATCATTATCTAAAATTACAACACATATTATTTTGACCAATCAAAATAAGATGCAATTTTCCATTTTTTTTTTTTTTAACCGTGGGTGTCCGGATTAGCTTGCGCGCACCTCAACTAATTTCACGGAGTCCTGAAGTTTACGGCCAAGTACTCACCTCAATGGCCTTGAGGGGACTCGAACTGGTGACCATTGGGGAGCAAACCCAAGACCTAATCAATTGAGCAACCCTTCAGGGTTGCAATTTTCCAATTTTTAGATGACATGCAAATATTAAAGGCTTGTTTGAACCCCATTAAAATGTTAAGAATGCATTTTAGAATAGTAAATTGATAGAGAATGTGGTTAAAAAATAAGAAAAAAATTTGGGTTTGTGTATAATAGTATTTTATTGAAGAGTGTATGGTTGAAAAGAAGAGAGAAAAATATATTTTAGAAAAAATGAGAATCAAACAGGGGTAAGTATAATTGATATGAATGAGTTACACATTAAGCATGAACCACTATCCACCATTGAATGATATAATCGCTTATGGCTCACAACCAATTAGAACTCAATTTTAGCCAACCAACATCGAAAATAGGATTCTTTCTTGAGTTCACATGCACACACCTTGATCCAACATATGCCATTTAAACCTCACCTGGTTAGGAGATTTTGTCAAACTAGTTATTTAAACGATGTTATCTTTAACAAGATCTAGCAATAAGAAAGCCAATGTCATTTAAAATAAAAATTTCCTTGAAGTCTTTTTCTTTACACAGTCGATAAATTTGTTCTACTTGAGATTCCTTACATTCTAATCTGTTAGTACTGTTTCGATTTGCAGGGAATTTTACACTGTAATTCCTCATGATTTTGGTTTTAAAAAAATGAGTAAGTTCTTTTCCTTCTTGCATTGCCTTTGAGGCTTCTTTTTTGCCTATCCATCAGTTACCCTTTTAAAGCACTGTGGCTGCTGATTTTTCTCTAATTAGGAATAGGCTAATGATTTCCTGTGTCTCAAAGACCCCTTAGAAACACAACGAAATGTTGCACTTGTAATTGGCCCAATGATGTGTATGATGACAGGTCAGTTTATCATCGATACTCCCCAAAAGTTAAAAAGCAAACTGGAAATGGTAATTTATTTTCCAATTCATTAGCTATATCTTTTTCTTGCAGTCACTTGCATTTATGCTTGGATGTACCAGTTTTTTCTATTATCTATGAGGTTGTCATTCTTCATTACTAGGAGGCCATGGCTGGTGGTTATTAGTAACTGATGTGGTAAATCATTGAGTACCCCATCATCACAAGCCACCCACATTTACTTTAATTGTCAAGCCTCTTTTAAGTTTATATACAAAGCCCTGTTTGGTTCAACTATAAAAGTGGATCAAAATCTAAATTAAAGTCAACAAATAAACCACACATTTCATGGGACTCAACTTTTCAACCATACATTCCATCAATTTTTATAAAAAATCCACTAAAAAATCTGATTTTTTATCTAAACTAAACAAGGGCTGGCTATAATTATCGATAATTGTGTGGGAGAAGGCTTTGTTGAGTTGAATTTAATAATTATATAGTTTCTAATGCTTGCAAAAATTTGAAAGGTTGAAGCACTTGGTGAAATTGAGCTTGCAACAAAGTTGTTGGCAGATGATATTGAAATGAAGGTATGTTCTATGACTCTTTAAGTTTCCTCAGAATTGAGTAAATTCAATTCCCTAGGAGAACACAGACATTAGCTCAAATGTTATAATTTAGTTGCTATGAAAATCCTGCTGCATCTATGTTATTAAAAAAAACAACTGGAAATATGCAAGCATAATGTACCCAGCAAATGCACTATACCTGAAAGAAGGGTGTTTTTTTAGTCACATGCGTGCTTTGGTGAGGTACCTATTAGTTACTCTTGGATTTGTGATTGGTTTAGAGAAGCTCTTCTTTTAGCTTATCCTATATATCAATTAGTCAACAAATAACGGCAGTACACTGTTGCAAAATCGGTTTAAAACATGGCAAGTGTGAAAATTCATGTCACAAAAATGAATAGTGAATTCAAGGATGACTCTTTTAATAGAGGAGTGATATACAAAGCCCTGTTTGGTTCAACTATAAAAGTGGATCAAAATCTAAATTAAAGTCAACAAATAAATCACACATTTCATGGGACTCAACTTTTCAACCATACATTCCATCAATTTTTATAAAAAATCTACTAAAAAATCTGATTTTTATCTAAACCAAACAAGGGCTGGCTATAATTATCGATAATTGTGTGGGAGAAGGCTTTGTTGAGTTGAATTTAATAATTATAGTTTCTAATGCTTGCAAAAATTTGAAAGGTTGAAGCACTTGGTGAAATTGAGCTTGCAACAAAGTTGTTGGCGGGTGATATTGAAATGAAGGTATGTTCTATGACTCTTTTACGTTTCATCAGAATTGAGTAAATTCAATTCTATGTTATTAAAAAAAACAACTGGAAATATGCAAGCATAATGTACCCAGCAAATGCACTATACCTGAAAGAAGGGTGTTTTTTTAGTGACATGCGTGCTTTGGTGAGGTACCTATTAGTTACTCTTGGATTTGTGATTGTTTTAGAGAAACTCTTCTTTTAGCTTATCCTATATATCATTTAAGAGTAATGGTACTCAAATCTTCTGGCATACTAACAAATGCAAATGTGGAATGCACTAAACATGTGATCATATTGATCCCAACAATGGGATACTATTTATACCAAATATACTTGGGGTGGGGTATATGGATCCATTTTTGCTATTCTATTCCCGTGAAAGGTCCAAGGAACTACCTATCATATTGATAATTTAACTAAGTTGCTGGTTTTGTCATCTAGTTTTAATCTATATTACACACTCTCCTAGGGTTTGACATATCTTTAAGGATAGATTTCCAGTACCTCTTTTCATAGATATAAATTATCCAGCCTTCATAAAAAGAAGCTAATTGCTAAAGTGCTTACCAAAAAAGTATTACCGATTCATTTTAATTAGTTAATTTGGCTTCGGGCATGTGACCTTGTAACATATATTTGCTTAAAATGAGTGCTTCGGTCTATATCTCTGCGAGCCACATTTTGAAATTTTTCCTTCACTGGCGTGTAGGATCCCTTGTATTCTCATTATCTACGGCTTCATTGTGAATTGGTGCCACTTGAAGTTGGTTCGAGGGAACTTTATATGGTATGCCTTCCTTTTTTTCTTTTCTAGCAGCTGGCTAACCATAAAAGTATAGAATATTTCATTCCTTTTATCTCTGTGCTACTCATCACCACACTCTTTTCTCAACCCCTTAAAAATGTATCTACGTCTCAGATTGAGAAGTACATGAAGAATACTCATGCAAAGACGCATTCAAATTATACTGTTAATATTGTTCAAGTATTTAAGGTGTCAAGGGAGGGTGAAGCTGAACGTTTTGAAAAGGTAAACATCCCCAATAGGAGACTTTTTTTTTCCTTTGGATTTTCGGGTAGTTGTTTTGCCCTGTATAAAAAATTTCTTCTTGTACGGTCTTAACATGTATCAGTGCCATTTTAATCCTGACACGAGCTCTCCTCCTCTCCTATGAGCAGTTCTCTAAAATAAAAAATAGAATGCTTCTGTGGCATGGTTCTCGGCTCACAAACTGGACTGGAATTTTGTCCCAAGGTTATCTTTTTTCTTCAATTCAACTTTTTTGTGCCATTTATTCACTCACTATGTGACTAGGTGCGAGTTATGAAAAAATGCCAGGTTTGCGCATTGCTCCTCCGGAAGCACCAGTAACAGGTTACATGTTTGGGAAAGGTGTTTATTTTGCTGATATGTTCTCGAAAAGTGCTAATTATTGCTATTCAAGTCCTACTGCCGCCTCTGGTGTGCTGCTTTTATGTGAGGTGCTTTATGTTCTTTTCTTTATCCTTTTTGGATTTGCATCTAATTTAATATTGTCCTTTCCAAGCACAAATTTTCTCTTCATGGGGTCAAAATTACCTTTTGACATTGGATAAACGGAATGCACTTCTTTAGCCCCCTTTGACCCCCATTAATTTCTCATTCTTCTTATCAATCACACATTTTCCAATAAAATAATATTACACGTAAACCCAAAATAATTTCTTCTTTTTTAATAACATGTTTTTAAAAAAAAACATTATTCCAAAAATTATAATCTCAAATAATGAGGGCTAAATGGAATGTTAGTGTTTGTTTGGAGAGAGATTTGAAGTGAAAAATGAATATTTTTTATTTTTTATTTTTTGAGATTGTGTGGGTAAAAGTATGGAAAATTTATGGGTTTATGTGCAAGATTATTCTTAACCTGTTCAATTTGTAGGTTGCTTTGGGAGACATGGCTGAACTGCTTGCAGCAAATTATAATGCCGACAAGTTGCCCGAGGGGAAGCTTAGGTCTGTCATTTATGTATATTTTTACATTAGATTATGAGCATGTTTGGCTAATCTAAAAATGTTTACTTGTAAATTTAAGGTAAATAATATATTTATTGGTAAGAGTTGGAAATAAGCAACTCATTTTGATGGTAAGATAAAATTACTTTCAAAAGGAGCCATTTTTTTACTTGAAAATACTAAAAAAAAGTAGTAATTTAAACTTACAATGCTCGAAGTACCCAGCTTATATAATTGTATATAGATGCACGGTTTTGCTCCGTTAATATGAAAGTAATTCATCTTCTTCTTTTGCATTCTAAGGTATAAAACAAACTTGTATGGAAAAGAATATTTATCGTCTCACATTTAATTTTCAGCACTAAAGGAGTTGGAGCCACGGCTCCAGATTTTTCAAAGGCTGAAGTGCTTGAAGATGGTTTACTCGTTCCCCTAGAAGGGCCGAAAAAGCAACCTGTGCCCAAGGTATTGCATTTAATTTTCACTTACCAATCTTGATTTGCAGTTGTTAAGTAGTTTCTATTTAGATATGTTCGTGTGATTTACTTTGCAAATCGGACCAGGTATCAAAGTTGCATTTGATTGTCTCTTGCAGGGTAGTTTGTTTTACAACGAGTACATAGTATACAATGTGGATCAGATTAGAATGCGGTATGTTCTCCAAGTCGATTTCGAATTCAAGGGACACTAACAGTGTCACAATTTCTTCTTTTGGGGAATAGTCCATTTTGTACTTATTTTCTCTGAGATGTATGTACAAGTTTCTTGATTTTTATGACGTGTTTGATAACATGAATTTGAGAGATTAGACATTATTATAGAAAGAAATTAAAATCTTGTCATCTGCAATGTACCACATATGGCTTGTGGGATCGGATTACTATGTCCTTCGTGGCTACCTTTCTCTAGGATGTATGTATAATTTCTCAAGCTTAATGAGACTCTTGTCACTTGTGACATGTCAAAGTTCGTTGGATAATATAATAGAAAAAAAAATGTCTATTATGTTTTTTAGTATTGTTTACCAAATATGAATAAGTCAGTGCCTTCTAATTGTCGCAAAAAAATTATGTGAGGCAAGGCATTGTTTGCTTCTTTCATTTTATAATTATTTGTTTTTAAATAATAAATTTTTATTTAGATATTTATGGTGGGTTAAGAATCTAATATTAATGAATGTGTGGTGGTATTTTAATAGGGTTAGCTCTAGCAAGTTCACAAACTTTCAGGTGAGATATTATAGGGGAGAATCATGGACTTCGTGTGCTTTCACATGAAAAATTTCACAGCCTTCAATTAACGAGTGGTCGAGGCATTCGAACAACGCCCAACACTCAAAATGCAAGGTTAACAATTGAGATTGAGTTGTGCGATTAATTGTACTTGTTCCTTTTTAAAATAATTGAAATTATGCCCAAAAATAATTCTAGAAACCAAAACCAAGTTTTTATTGGTTCCTCTCCAAGCACACTTCTAAATGGCTCTGGGACGTGTTTATAAATAGATAAAAATGAATGATAGATACCTGGACAGTACTTGTGATTTTCTCGAAATGCATAAATAAAAAGTGAATTATATTTATAAACAATTATAAACCTAAGCCCAACATGTATCAACTATTTTGTTTAAAGCTTTCCAATAATTCCTTTTGAAATAAATATAAAGGGATTGTCGAAATTTGAACATTTTCGCCTCTGATTTTTGTTCTTTTATATTTGATTTAAATGTTTACATCGTGATAAATAAATAAATAACATAACATAACAATTTGATCTCCTTTTGATTTTTGATAAAATCTCGATTCTCATTTAGAACTCTTGCATTTTATTTATTTATTTTTATCCCCGGTATGTCTATAATTTTACAGAACAAAATGAGAACACGGGTGAATGGTGATTCTTTTTTGAGAAAAAAAAGAAGAAAAGAAACTCGTGAAGGTGACGAAAGGACCCAACATAAGAAATACGCTGTAATGAAATTTAGAGACCCACACTTTTTCTAGATCTTTTAGAATTTAGAGACTCCGCCGCCGAACCGGTTCAGTTCATTTGATGACACGTTAAGGACTCCATCGTGCATCCAATTGCCATAAATAATGGTAGCGAATTTTCCCTGCTTGTTGAAAGTTCTTCTTCTTAAAGAGGCGAAATCGTTTACTCAATCTCGACGGCCACACGCATTAAAGCTGACCCACACAATATTATAAGATTTGACCTGGCAATATAAGTACGTGTTTGGTTGGCAAAAGATGTTTCGACAATAAACTTTCAATCATGCACGAATGGTACTCAATTTGATAATCATCACGTGAACTCGATATTGCTTCTTGACTTGCCTATGAAAATACAATAAGTATTATGCCAAATAAAAAATAAAAAAAAATCTTGTTCAATTCTTGCAGGGATGGCAATGGATTAAATTGAAAATAATGTTAATGAACTTCGATAATCGGTTCAAATTTGAACAAATATGTAAGGTTGAGGTGTTTAAATAGGGATGAACTTACACTTACAGAAGTGAGGCTTCACAGAAGCCCCACAGATCACACACAAGGAGGGGACGGGAAAAAAATTGAACCAATTTTGCAATCAGATGGGTCCCGCAACTGGCTTAATCGGTTAGAATAACTATATAATTGGGATGAGACGCCGCGAGTCACGAGTTTTCGGGTCCAATTGTCATATTTGTATTCTTGTTAACAATATAAGGGTGTATTTGAGCCACATTATTTTGGAAGAATGTATTCTAAATTAGTAGATTGATAGAGAATGTGTGGTTAAAAAATAAGAAAAAGTTATTGATGTGATGAAAAATATTATTTTATTAAAAAATGTATGATTGAAAATAAGTAAAAGAATGAAAATGAAAATTTTAATGTGTATCAAACATGGTTTAGCTACTTCCATCCTGAGTCAGGCATTGGCAAACGTACCTTAAGTCGCAAGTTGAACAACATGCCCAAAGTGGCATTGACCAGGTGTCAATGAACACCAGAAGAAACTTGAAAGTAATGGCATTGACTTGGCCATAATTAATTGAATTTTAATTTTTCTTTTTCCCTCCTTCTAGGCTTCTACACCTTCACGTGTTCCTTATTTTTGCCTATAAATGTGAACTTCTCCTCTCATCGAATTACAATTCAATCAATCCATAGCTCTTTTAGAAGAAAATCACACACAAACTTCTTGTTTTCGTTAAGGAAAATTGAAAATCAATGGCTCGATCATTCTCCAACGCTAAGGTGGTCTCTTCTTTCGTTGTTAATAGAATCTCTGCTGTCATCACCAGGTAGGATATTTGATTTCCAATGAATTTTGATTTTTTGTTTATAGTTTGGAGTAGTATTTGATTGGTCGTGATTTGTGAAATGTTTGTGCAGAAGGGGATATGCAGAGGCAGCATCACAAAGTGGTGTTTCCGGCGGTGTTAGAGGAGGTGCTTCGAAAGTAATGTTGAAGAAAGGGGAGAAAGAATCGACCAAAACCTCGTGGGCGCCGGATCCAGTCACCGGATATTACCGTCCTGAAAATCAATCCAAAGAGATTGACGCCGTCGAGTTGAGGGAGATTCTATTGAAGAACAAAACCAGCCAACACTAAACTGGAAAAACTGATTTTGAATCCAGTTTTGGTCTCAATTTATTCCTTTGGACTTTGATCCTCAATAGATTATATTATATACTCCATAACTGTTGTACCTCTGTAACTTCTGTTCTTAGGTGTAGGAACAGAGTGTTCATATTGAGAATGAGGTCTGTGTTGCCTTGTTCTCATTACATAATAATGCAATATCTCAGTTATTTACATTTTGTTCATCAATTTTTTTTTCCAGTATATTAATGAATCTGAGGAATTTGGGACACCTTTTTTTCTTTTTCTTTTTTTTTTTTAAAGAGGAATTTTCGATTTCAACGGGCTATTACAAGCTTTGAACTATGACGAAGAAATTAATCATATAAAATGATATACTAGCGAGCGAGCGATTGATCAAATTGAAGGATGAAAAGAACTGGACATAACGTGTTGATATAATTTCAGTATAAAAATTAAATGAATTCAATTGTTTGTCAATTATTGGATTGTCTAGTAGGCATTTTAGGTACGAAATACATGGATTACAATACAAAGCAAGTTCTGACTCTCAGGGTAGGGTTCCATTTGGAACACGTGGCATAAACTATTTAAAGAAGACAACCCATTTCATAACTGAAGAGATCCACACGCAACAGATTTTGCTTGAACATTACAGATATTTGCTTGGGAATATTATTATGCTTGTCGAATGGATGCTAAATTTCGAAGTAAGAATTACTAGCAAGGTCCGTTTGATTGCAAAAGTGGAAAAAAAATGTTTTACAGGAAATTGAATTGCCTATAAATTATTTTATTGGGAATTGTAATTAATTGTGTTTGATTAGTATAATATTCCACATGATAAATGTTGAAAGTTTGGTGTCTGTTTGGTTTCGTTTTTTATGAAAATTGCCCACTAAATTAATAATTTTCCTACCATTTGGTCTATAATTTATTCCAATTATCAAAAAAATTGAAAAAAAATTATTATACCGAATATCATTCGTTTGGCTTTGTTTTGCCTGTAAATTGTCAATAAAAGTGATTTTTTTATTATTGTGTCTAGAATTTTTTCTAATTTTTTTTTTAAAAAAAAAAACTGGAAAACCAATCCTCACCCATAAAAGGTGGAAAGTGGTACGTGAGAAAAAAACCAAGAAAACAAATTGCCTAGAAATAAAGCTTATCAAACATGCAAAAAGTGAAAATTGGAATTTCTTTTCCATTTTTCATGAAAAAAATGGTGATTCAAACGGACCCTAAGATGTCATATATTTCTTTACCATGTAGTGACAAGCAAGATGAGCAGCATTCACAACCAGAGGTGTAAATAAAATCGAGATGGGCAAACATGACTCATTTTTAGGCCGGCATGACATGATCACATCTTTGTAAACCTTGAACTATACCTATTTTATTTTTATTTTTTTCATTTTTAGGACGGTATATATGACTACTCATTGGACGTTGTTTCTCTCTTCAAGACTCAATTCTAGTGATATGTTGTGCCTAGGCAAACTCTTCCATCTTTACGCTTCTACTCTAAATTGCGACAAAGCGATGTTGAAAACTGAACTTGAATATCAAATAAAAAACTACCGTTAAACCAAGTGTAAATAAAATAGTCAACATGTTCCTTAGAATCCTATGAGCAAGTTGATATATCAAGCTAATTACATTAAAGGAGGATCAACTTGAACTTGCATATCTAATCTATACCTATACCTATACCTAAACCAAGTGTAAATACAATAGTCAACGCGCTCCTTAGAAACCTATGAGCTTCATAAGCTACTCCATTAAATGGTGTCCATCATCTCTACTAATTTTTTACAAACTAAAAGTAGCCGGTGCGTTGAAACTCAACTGTAAATCATACACGATCATCTTCCATGAAAGAGAGAACTACCTGCTTTGTATATGGTGAACTGTACTTATAAATAGTGATCGTCTAACTTATTTGCACATGTATACAACTTATAAATGCACTCAAAACACTTTTTAGCAAAAAAACCTCTAGCAAATTAAAATATGAGCAACCTCTTTACTTTCCAACACTCTTTTAAATTCACCACTAACTTGACTATTAGAGTATAATAGACATTTTTTAATCCACAATGATATAAGGAACCAATGCAACAATTTTGAGAGGGACCTTTTTCCTTTCTGTTGAAAGTTTGAAATGTATTGGACCCGCCATATATTTATCGGGCCTGACTAGGCCCATGGGTTTAAAAATCTCTAAATCAGGGATCGAAAATGAAAATTCTAATAGGCTGGACTTCAATTTTAGGGCTCATTTAATAGAATATGAAGGACACTACAAAACCCTAGATACTCTTCATTTGTGAAAAATTAGCACAGAAGGCACGGCGGAAAGCAGCAGCAGCACCAACAGCAGCCATGGTATGCTTACTCTTCATTTCTGAAAAAATGTAAATTATTTTTTTCTGACCCTAAAAAGTTTAAATTTTTAATTTGATTGATTTTTTTTTTCTTTTTAGGGTATTGATTTGGTCGCCGGAGGTAAGAGCAAGAAGACCAAGCGCACCGCTCCTAAATCTAATGATATTTACCTCAAACTTCTTGTCAAGGTTTCTTTACCTCTTACAAATTTTTTTATTAATATATTTTGTGTGATCACATCAGAAAATTTGTTGAATGTTCGTATGATATGTTATAGTATGATTGTTTACATGACAGCTGTATCGATTCCTCGTGAGGAGAACTGGAAGCAAGTTCAATGCGGTGATATTGAAGAGACTGTTCATGAGCAAGGTTAACAAGGCCCCTCTCTCTCTCTCCCGACTCGTCACTTTCATGAAGGGAAAGGTATTGTTTTATTTGGTTATATATCTTAACTTATGATGTTGCTGTATTGTTTGTGTTTCAATGACTTCGTAGACGATTTCCGAGTTTTGAATCGCCGTTCTTGTGCCAATTTACTTTTAGTATATTCTTTTGTTTCTTATTAAGCAAATTGTGTACATTCAATTAGTTGAGAAAGTTAAAAGGAGTGATTTGAATATAAAATGC
Source organism: Fraxinus baroniana (assembly GCA_903798355.1). NCBI lineage: Eukaryota > Viridiplantae > Streptophyta > Magnoliopsida > Lamiales > Oleaceae > Fraxinus > Fraxinus baroniana. The sequence goes on along the minus strand of CAIGRO010303549.1, from coordinate 4,075 downwards.
TTGCTCAACAGTATTCATATTATTTGAACATTGCTGTCCTTAAATATCCGGAGGAATGAGTACAGCTAGCCATAATGGGATAATGCAAGGGGAATATTGTGTGGAAAAATGAATGGCACAAATATCAACAGAGATTCCACTAGAAACAAAACGAGTAGGCTATACACTAATTAATCAAAGTATTTAAGTCTACTAGCATATTGATTTATAATTAACCTGCACAGTTTTTTTCTTACGTATGGAATTCTGATGTCCAAGCAACTAGTAGTAGAACTTCTGTCCTTACTTGAGAATTTCATTATACAGTTTTGATTATATATAATCGTAAATGTTCAGTACGTTCTACATGCTCTATGTATTATTTTTTTTTGTCTGGGTACTGCATATATATTGCTATATGTTGGAGAAAATATCTTTTAATCAATTCTTAGTCGAAATTACTGTTTCTTTATATTGAAACAATTAGGTTGAAATTGAATCACATGACTTTTCAATACATGGTTATTGGTTTCTTTGTAGGAAGACAAGATTGCGGTGCTTGTTGGGACTGTCACTGATGATATTCGGGCTTATGAAGTCCCTGCAATGAAGGTAACAGCTTTGAGATTCACAGAGAGAGCAAGGGCAAGAATTGAGAAGGCAGGTGGAGAATGCTTGACTTTTGATCAGCTCGCTCTTAGAGCTCCTCTTGGGCAAAATACGGTAGCAACTATTCTAGTCTTTTTCTGCCAATTTCTTTTTCTTGATGATTTTATTGTTGCTAATGTTTGATATAGTTGTTGGTATAGAACGGTGGAAATGAGATTTTTAAACCAATAACATGAATATCTTTGTCTGTGATTTCAAAGCATGGAATGATTGTTTTGTTCATTACTTTGATTCATTGTTTCCTTTGAACTAGTAATTAAGGTTTGATATGGGTTCCTATACTCGTGAAAATTGCTTTGTTAAAGAGTAGTGTTTTTTTTTTTTGCTTGGTCTTGCGCACGCCTATGATTCTGCTGGTAAATTTTGCCTTTTTTGTTTGTGCAACATAAACCTTGTGTTGTTATAGAACTCCAAAATGTATGGGAATTTTTTTTTTCTTATGCTTTAATCTTATGCTTCTCTGTAGTCCATCCCATGAGCTGTGATTTTTTTCGCTTTCCAGGGTTAAGTTGGTGTAGGATTGATTTAATGTGTGATATCTCTTGTCCAATTATGAAACCTTGTTGCGTTGTTGACCATATGCATTTGATGTTTGATTTTCCGGTAATTTTTGTCCTTTGACATTTTCTTTTGACAATTTGATTTACTCTTGCTGTTGAACAGTCTCATTATATCATCTCCCTGGGTGATGTTATTTCACAAATAATATTTTCAGACAGCAATGCTAATAGACAAATTAGTGACTTAATTTTAGAAGACTGGTACGAACGGCTAACTGTGCTGTTTTGATGCAGGTACTTCTTAGAGGACCCGTGAAGTCTCGTGAGGCAGTGAAGCACTTTGGTCCAGCTCCTGGTGTTCCACACAGCCACACCAAGCCATACGTGCGAGCCAAGGGTAGGAAATTTGAGCGTGCTAGAGGTCGAAGAAACAGCAGAGGTTTTAAGGTCTAAATTACCACCATTAATTATTACCAGGTTGTTGGCAGTTTTTTATATTTTATCAGATTTTCTATGAAAGATTTTGTCCTATGTAATGCCTCGGGTTCTTTTTTTTTTTTTTTGCGCGCTCTCGCATTTTTCTCTGGACACATTTGGCGTTGTATGCTTTTAAATATTTGAAGGATATAAAATGTTCGAGCTTTTAGACTGATGCAATGATTCTCTACATCTGTCTATACATCGGCCGTCTGCTTTAGAATTATTTCTTATTCGTATGTTGGGTGAAATGATTTGTTCAAGGTTTGAACCCAAAAAACTTGCTCATGCTTCAGTCCATATGATCTCTTGGATCAATTTTTTTGGCCTGGGAGTCACAAGAGCTGTGCCATTTATAGTGATCTGGGCGTATCAAAAACTTGTCATGCTGGAGCTGGTCAAGCACGGCCATTGTACTCTTGAAAATTTCTGTTTATTATTGTGAAGTTTACATCTCAACTTTAATAGAAGTATTTCCCGAGTGGAAATGGCTGTGGGGATCTTTGTTGCATGTGACAGCATGTACTAGTACTGGCATGGCACTGTACGGTTTATACAAGAAAGATTAAGACGAATGCTCTGGATTCAACCTTATGCCCGATGCGATAGCTTATTATTGCCATGTTTTCTGCCCCTATTCTGTTTCAAAAATGTTGAATGTACAGTTTTTTTGTATATTCACTTTGGTAGCCTCGTCACATGGGGGTGGAGCCTGCGATTTACAAAAAGTGAATGTACAAAAAGGTTGTACATATATCCTTTTTCTTTCCGTTTTCCTTTGAACGAAAAGACAACTTCTGTCTTGATAATTTTTGCTAATTTAATTTATAATTTCGTGAGTGCCTTTATTTATTAGTAATGCTGTTCGTTTAAAAGATAATCATCTGTCTATATAGCAATGAGTCATTGTCTAATGTCTAAAAATGCAATAAATTTAAAGTGGATTATACGAATCTCCTTTATATGGTTGAAAAAACCCATCTATTTTTAATTTTTGGTATAAAACAGGCTGCCAAAAGTGAGAGGGATGGTGCCAATGTACGTAATTGAAGGATTATGTTATATGTACATAATAATTTATATAATGATTTATCAATAAATGATGTGATAAGATTTAATTAAATTAAAAGCTCATTAATTAAATAATTTTCTCACTTATATTTTAACACACATCATCGTTATGTAAGGCATGTTGTAAATTGTTATGTTCAATAGTCTCGAAGTTTTGTTTCATTTGTATTGCCATCGGTGCCACCAGAACTGCAGCTGTATCCACCATGCTTACCACCCTGCCACTTCTTCCAACTCCGGCTGTTTACTTTCAAGGTATCAATATCCGTGTCTTGAAATCACTTCCAACTTTCATTTATGTATCTAAAATTCAACCCAAGACTCCGCTAGATTGTGCTTGCTGCTTATCCGAGTTTGAAGATAATAAGAAGGGCGGGATCTTAACCGAATGTAACCACTGTTTTCATGATGATGCATAGACATGTGGCTTCAGTCTCACTCTGATTGCCCACTCAGCGAACCCCGGTTCAACCAGCTAATGTTGAACCAGGCTGCTCCTCCTCCTTCATTAACAAAGTGCAGTTTCAACGGCAGGTGATCCAGATAAACTGGCAGGTATGACATGCAGTATAAATGTGGAGGCTCCGGCAAAAATTTAGGACCATGGAGCTCCACGTGGCAGTGATCAATAGTCAGAATTGGAGTCCGGGATCGCACTACCGGCTATGTCCGTTTGAACATTGAAAAGGTTTTTAACCTAATCGCCTATAGCAAAGTTCTTCACCAGAGATGGACCATGTCTCCCAATCAATTTCAATAGTTATTGTGAAAGACTCATAGAGGTTGGTGTTGGGAGGAGATCAAACCATTNACCAGAGATGGACCATGTCTCCCAATCAATTTCAATAGTTATTGTGAAAGACTCATAGAGGTTGGTGTTGGGAGGAGATCAAACCATTAGCTTAAACAAAATGCAATATATATGCTAAACTTAACAATATTAATCTGAACAGAACAACTCAAAGGAACTGAAAACAAGAAATTCAAAAAACTAAGATCTGAACACTATAAGAAACTGCAAAATATATATACTGCTGAAATCAAAGAACTACAGAATTCGAACACAATTGAAAAACTAAAATTGCAATTATCACAATTCTATACAACTTAATCACTAAAGAAGTTGTAAATGACAGAAGAAAGGAAGAAGAAACCGTAGCTTTGTAATGGCCGAAAATTCACAGTTCACGCCTCTTCAGTTCGACTCCTCAAACCTCATGAACAACCACAGTTGAACTCAAATCAAGCCCCAAGGTAAGATTACAAAATATGGACACTCAGACAAGCCTTAATTTTTATCACAGATTCAAGATTCCTCTACCAAACTCTCGGTTCACTCAAAAACATCACACCTAGGCTATGAAATCACACAAGATATC
>CAIGRO010303524.1:0-11558 GCA_903798355.1 Fraxinus baroniana | reverse complement strand
TTAAATGGATCAAATATTTGATTTTGATACAATTACATAAACATTACATCATTAGTTTTATAATTACCCAAAACAATTACATCTTTATTAATAGAACATTTCTTCTCGACCAAATAAATTACATATGAACTAAGCAAACGTGCATTGCACGTTGCCTTTCACTAGTTATATATATATAGGTAGAAATATCGTCTTGAACAAGAACTAATAAAAAAAAGTTTAAAATCTCAATATACTGTTACATTATCATTATTGCACACAAGTATGTTCGTTTAAAACAAATCACGTGTTATTAATGAAATTCGGAAATAAAATATGTTACTTATTTCAATAAATTAAAACTAGGTTCTCTAATTTTTTTAAGGTTTTCAATCCTCAACCTATTTAAATTGATCACGTGCGATTTTAACATGCCATATGAGATTCAAATAGCATGTAGATTCAAAATCTCAATTTTAGGTTAGGGGAATCGTAACCACACCATCTGAAAGGTTGATGAAAATAACCCTAATTTGCCAAAAATTTATTTTTATCACATAATCTTTCATAATTATAATATTACAAGTAAATAATTTTTCCTTCTTTTTTAACTATATATTTTCTAGAAAAATATTATTTAAAAAATTATAATTTTAAATAATGGAACCAAACGGGGACAAGACATACCTTTTCACATTCCCAAAAACCACAAAAATAGAAAATTCCAAATCTTTTACAATCCTGGTTTGTTCCTTAAAATTACCCAAACAATCCTTTGAAATAAACGGTATCTCTGTCCGCCACCCCCACCCCCACCCCCAACCCACCCCACCCCACGACTCATCCTCACTCTTTCATCCGTAGTATTTCCATAGCGCGCGCCCCTTTGCTTTGTCTTCTCGAGGGTAAAGAAATAGTATATACAAAGAGGGCAATATAATATCTGGGAAGAAAAACCTCTTGTTTTTTACCAACAGATTCCATTAAAATTACAAACCACCAAAAAAAAAAAAAAAAGCCTAAAAGATCGCTCCTTTCATCTACCTCTTCTTTTATTCTGGTTTTTCTCTCGATCTATCTGATTTCTTTTCTTATTTTTCTTGATGATTAGTTTGTTTTTACTTTTATTTTGCTAAAATTACACGAATTTCTCTTTTCGGTAATTTTTTTTTTTTGAGGTTGAATGTGGAAAAAGAGATCTGTTAATTTCTTTTTCTTTATTCGCCTAAAATTAATAAATTTTGGATGCGATTTTATTATTAATTTTGTAGGATATGTAATGTGATCCTTAAATTTTTGAGTTTCTATGATGTAAGTTTTTAACTTTTTATGTGTTATTAATGATGAATTCATAGGTCAAAGGAGTAAGCTTTGGTGATCTTCACAAAGTTACAATCTTAATCTTCTTCCTGGATTCCTAATATTCATTTTCCATTTTCATGCGCACTTAGTTTGTACTTTATCCAAAAATTTCTGTTGTGATTATTTAACTTTCCATATTCAATTCAGAAAATTTCTAAACTTTTATATATTTAGTTCAATCTGTGTAGTTACATGCTGTCAATCATGCTGTTCAAACAAATTGCAACTACTCCTTTTGTCAATTTTTTATTTTTAGAGTTGTTTTTTGGCCTTACAATAGGGATTATCATATCATTTTAGGTGACTGTGAACTGAATTTGGAATAACTGGAGATATGAATTAGTTAGTTATAATCTGATTGTGGAGCCCATTGGATTTATAGTAGTTTTTCAAGTGGTATTAATGGGTGTTCTTTCATAGTATTTTTGATGAATAAGTTAACATAAGTTGTATTAGAACAATTAGCGAGAAAACAGTGTAATTATAAACCCAGCTCTTTTTGTGGACTCATATCTCATGAAGTTGCATTCTTTGATGTTAATTTTGGATTCTGAAGCAAAAATGAGATGTGATGTCGTCTTTCTTTAAACTTGTTAGATAGGTGAAATGAATACTGCAATTAGTTTGTGTAGGAATGCTAAAAGCAAAGAGTGGTTGAGATTGTCTTAATCCTTGTTTTTGGAGAAAAAAATGTTTATGTATCATATCTGAATTAGTGAACTAACTTGCACTTGCAGTTATTCAAAGAGTGACAGGTCTTTTCTTTCTGCAGATCTACCCCAGAACTGATTTGTACCTTCTGATATCAATTTATTCTCAAGTACGCATCTATGTCCCGGATGCAAAGGGAAAGGGTCCTGGATTCCTTTCCTGATACAATTGATCTTAACCAAGGGTCTTTCTCTAATAATGATACTGTGGATCATTCGGCCTCTTGGGATGACTTATTAAACCCAGTTAACAGTCATACCCGGAGTGCCAGTGGCTGGGAAGTAGGTGAATCCAGTTCCTTAGCAAATAATCTGCACAACGGAGTCCACAGCGATGTTTCTAGAACGAGACATGGTTGGTCATCCTCTTTCAATGCTTTTTCTGGTACCGATGCAAGAACAGAAGATTGGCCTTTTGAATCTTCTAACGTCATCTGTGCTGGTTATGGAGGCAACCAGGCAAATGGCAGATTCCCAAGTATGCAAAATTTTGGTTCAAATCTCAGTTCACTGAATGAGAATATGAATTATGGGTACGCTGGTGAGAATGATGATCAGAGTGGTATAGGAGCAGGTCAATCCCCAACTTTTTACAAGTTTGGTCAATCAGAGTCACGGCAGATTCCTAGTTTTTATGCTTCTTCCAATACTAGAGGAACTTCTGGTATTTTATTGGAAAATGACGACACCCCAGGTCCATCTTTGGATATTTGGGATTTATCCTGCAAGAGAAAGGCTCTTGAAGGTACTTCTCGACAATTTTGCCCAGGTGGAAGCTCGAGCACCAGTCAACCAATGAAGAACATAATACAGCACTCTGTTCCTTTTCGTTATACCGCACCTGGAAGTTTAAGTATATCATCGGACCCTGGCAACTTGACTAAAGCTAGTCATTCTGAACAAATACATCCGAGGAGTGGGGTTGGATTGAATAGAGTAGCCTCTGGAATACATTCCTCTTCAAGCATTCCAGGAATTAGAGAAAGCCCGGGAAGTTTTGGTGTGAGATCAAATCTTGGACACCAGTCCGTGTCATTTGATGCATCCATATGCTCTGATGTAAGGCATTCTAGTGTTTATGCAGCTCAACAACCCTCGAGACCTATCTCAAATATTGATTCTTCAGAAGTTAGATCACCATTTTCTTTTCCAGTAAATCCAAGCAATTTGGTCAACCAATCTCATACAACACATATGTCTGAGGCGAGACATACACTTCCATTTCCTTGGAATGGATATCCCAATTCACGAAGTGGCAGCTCAGCTAGTTCTTTAATGCTCACTGGACAAAGAAGTTCTGCAGTGAATGAAGATGTTAGTTTTAGAAACCCTCTCAGAAACAATGCTGAGTATCCCTTGTTTGTTTCTACTCCAGAGACAAGAAATATGCTGCAAGACCAAATTGATTGGAGTTTTGTTCCTAGAACTTCTGTATCTTCTAGAAATCATTCTTCTGGTTCTTTGATTGGCTCCAGTTCTAGTGTGCGAACTTTTCCTCCAGCCTGGACTTCTCATCGGAATCCAACAACCCAAAGTCAGCAAACATCATCAGATTTTGGCCTCCGGGCTCCCCCTCCATTTGTTGAGTCTGATTCTGGAATTCGAAGAAGTCATTTATCGGCCATGTCTTCGGCCTCTGTAGCAACTAGTAGCCAGGTTCACAACCAAACAGATCAAACGTCAGCATTCTTGATGGCAGTTCCAGGTGGTGATATTAGTGGTTGGCATGCTTTAGCTGCTGATAATGATGGGAGACGAATACTGGTATGAGTTTGCTTACCTTTATATGACAATTACATTTTGGGGGCTAGTGGTTATGTAGTTTTTAATTTGTGTGTGTACTTTTGTATGTGTGATTTGTGCTTTTTTATATTGGGGAAAGTACTAAATCTCATAATGTATTTCGTCTATCTAACAAGCCCAAGAAACTACATTGTGTTAAAAACCTGAAGTAGTTATCTTACTAGCCTTGACGATGTCAATTGGCATAAGTACAAACACTAAATGCCCTAATATAATAAATAAATCCTGAATGGAAGTTATAAGTTGAAGATTTTACAATTAATACTAAATAAAGATCTTTTCTTTGCCAAAATTATAATTTCTACTGTGTGGATTTTTAAATAATTAATATATTCTTTGAATTTTGTATAGAATAAATTTTGAAGGTCTTTCTAAGATTTTCCTTAGGAAGCACCGACATGGACATGAGTGTGGGATATGAGTGGACATGGACACGGCAATGCATATTTTTTCAAAAAATTTACTGACACAACGGACGAGTCCCCAACATGCCGATTGGAGTAATAATGATGCTTTTTAATTTTTAATTTTTTTCTTATATTGTAAAGTAAATTTGTTTTTGTTAATGTTGATGTATTGCTATTGCATTGACATTGTGTCGGCAATGTGTTCCCGGCGTGTCTTGGCATGTAGGCAACGTGCCCAACTGTACAAAACCAAAAAATAATTGGAACACTCCACCTGGCATATCCGCAACGTGTCGGTGTCCAACACATGGAATCTGACCCGACGCTAGGAGAATGTCGGTGCTTCCTAGACTTTTCCTCTTTTGTCACGATTCCTCTATGTGCTTGACTGCATTTAGGAGTTATACATTGGTTTTCTTCTTACTCCTTTCAGGAAGCCATTTTAAATGAGTTCCAACTTCCAAATATTATTTTTATGTCTTTCAAACTTCTTGCTTGCCAACCTGCCTGCCTACCTTTGCTAAAATTGCTTCATATGTCAAGGTTGTACGTGATTAGCGTCTCCATGCAATCCTCATTATTATATTCCAGTGCTCTTTCGTCATTATTTTCATGATCAAATGCTAAATATTGGAGGTAATTGTGCTTAAGTGCATCCTTAGAGCTAGATCGATTGCAAAAATATCGCCAAATGATTCCCAACCAATTATCTAAATAAATTATTCCACACCTGTCAGCCTCTCCCTAAAAAAAGGCACTATTTTCATCAACATATGGCCATGCATCGTATCCTTCGACTTCTGATACTTTACTTTTGTAAGAAAATGGTATCACACTAGATCCTTTTGTTATTCAAAGCATTTTGTTCTACATTCTCGTACAGTTTTGCCTTCATCATGGCCAGCTCACAATCCGAATGCAATGAAAATATAAAGCTGTCAAAGTTGTTCTGTTGTTTTACAACTGTGTGTTATATTAGCATAACATGGTATCTTTGTGAAAAAACTGATAATCTTGAAGCTTATCATTCTTAAGTAGTTGAAATCTTGAAAAATTTACTTTCCAATTACCCCCCAATAAAGGTCAATCCCCAGAACCTTGCTCCAAAAATTGAATCTTCTTATTCATTTTATGAATCTAGAAAGCCTGCCTATCCTGATTTAAAAGCTAAAGTCCGTTTGGCTCAGCTTAAAAACTTTACAAAATCAAGTTTTAAAATAAGTATATTTGATTGGTCTAAGTTGGAAATTCTTCTTTTGGAAAGTAATCCATTCCTTATTTTAAAAATAAGTAGCTATTTTGACTCGATCTTGAAAAATTTACTTGAAGCAAGTTTGACTCACTTTTAAGCTTAGCCTATCATGCTATAAATCAGGAGAGGGTTTACAATTTAAAGAACCTAATACCCTGAACCCTAAGTTCCTCACACATTGGATTGTCTTCTTGAACTCGTAACACTTGATGACTGTAATTACTAGCAAGAGTTTCTTTTGAAGGTTCATTGCTACTTGAAGGAGAAGTGTGAGTTTATATATCATTTGTAGAGCAGAGAGAACAGTAGTCCTTTCTTGTGTTTAATAGTTCTTTTTCAGGCTTATTGCATGATGTTCTCCAAGTGGGTGTTTTCTGCCATTCCAGATATATGTGCTTTATCCAAGGCGTGAGAAACAAATGTTGCATATCACATTGTCACATACCTGTTCTACTACAAGCTGAGTGTTTGACTGAAATTGCTAATGTTTTGAAATAATGCATATTATTAGTAAAATAAAGAATATTTAATTTATATGTTTGTTTGTTTTTGCTTGCATCTATTGTTAGCGTTATCTAGAAAGCTTCCTACATGTAGAATGAGCGATTGACTGCTTATTGCTATAATCACTGGATTATGTTAAGTGTAAGAACTTCCTTTTTTAGTAATATGATCAAGCGTAACAATAAAGATTTGCGTTACTTGGAGTTCATGGAATTGTAACAGATGCTTAATATCTTGCAAGTTAATTTGTGAATGCAACATTTTATAATTAGTACCATTTTCTAAGGTGTAGTTTTGGGACTTTTAGAAATTCAAATAATAAAAGCCTTAGTTATGGAGAACCTTTTGTACATATCCAATAAGTAAGAACTGCATGTTCATGGCTGTGCATATGAAAAAGCCTATCCTAATTGAACTTTGTTTTGTTACTATTAAGTTTATCGCACTTGCACTTTCTGTAGTGCAGGTTTCATGCCCTCTTAGGGAGCATGTTTTGCCTAAGATCAAATGCTACTTTTCTTTTTACTTTCTAAAAAAGTAAGTTTTGTTAGTAAGAATATAACTCTACTACTTTTTGGGCATAGCCAAATATGCTCGTTATTCCAGTCCCCAGTTTAGTGATATTCATTGATAGACGTTTACTAAGAAAATAAGAGCACGATGCCATATATTCTTATGCAGCTTTATAATTGTGGATTGCTTTTGATTTCTGAATATTGTTAAACTTCTGTGATATGTTTTTTTAATTTTATCGTTCTTTAGATGCTGTCATACACGAATGCAAAAGGATGGATTTAATGTATGGAAACTTTTATTCCTTTGTTAAAAAAAGAAGTAAAAACTGTAAGCAGCAAAGAAGGGTACCGTTTTGATTAGTCCTACTTTGGTGTAACAGATACGCCATTTCTTGCATGCAATGCGGAGGGGCGTCCACTTAAGAGCAGAGGTTTGCTTTAGATTTCTGTGATGATTAATGAATTGTAATTAATATATTGAGATAACACTCTGCGGCGAGTTGAAGTATATTTGCAATGCAAATTCAACGGCTCAAATGGGCAAGACACGTTTTATCTTTATGTGATTTTAATCTCTTGAGGAGAAATGCACAGGCATTCAGAATCAGGACCATTGAGATGTTTGGCTAAGCTTAACAAAAAGTAAAAGTCCGCTTCCAAATATGTTTGGACATGTTTCTTTTTTATTACTTTCATATAAAAAAATTAATGATAAAGTAATCTTGACCTTTTACTGTTATAATAAATAACTTATTTTCAACTTTGACCAGTAAAAAAACTTAATTATTTTGAAACTTGTTACTTAGAAGTAAACATTTTAAGCTTAGCCAAACATGCTTTTTGATTTTTATTATTTCTAGTTTATATTTGGTGGAAGACTGATGATACTCATACTTTCTTATAAGGATTATATGCTATTTGACCGTTTCATAAATGGATTTGCTGAGATGCACGACAGGCATAGAGATATGAGGCTCGATGTTGATAATATGTCTTATGAGGTAATTTTGCCGCATTTTTCTTTCACAGTTTCTATCAAAGGAAAGAAAAACTTTTAACAGATTGTCATTCTAAATCTTCACGAACTTGTATAACAGGAACTATTGGCTTTGGAAGAACGAATAGGGAATGTAAGCACGGGATTGAGTGAGGAAAAGATTTTGCGTTCTATGGAACAGTGGAAGTGTGAACCATTTGGATCCTCGCCAAATTTGGAGCCGTGCTGTATATGTCAGGTAAAAGTTCACCACCCCCTCCCCCATCACCACTGGCGGCATCCCTCTGCCCCCACCCCCATTTCGCGTTCCATATTCATCATACTAGACCTAGATTTAAAATTCGGTTTTCCCTCAATTTGATCAGGAGGATTACGTCGCTGGAGATGATATCGGGATATTGGATTGCAGGCACGAGTTCCACACCAAGTGCATTAAACAGTGGTTGACACTGAAGAATCTGTGTCCCATCTGTAAAACGACTGCCTTGGATACTTGAAACAAGACGACATTCGATCCTTTGAAGCTTATACATTTGGTTCTGCCATATGTTATTCTGCTATTTAAAATACTTTCATCCAGTAATGGAGAAACTGACAGACTTGCGCTTTACCAACGTCTTTTCAGACATTTGACTAAATCTATGCCAATAAAATACCTTCAGACAATTTCTGGTCGTAATTTTGTTTTTGGAAAGACCTTTATTACTATTAAAGTTAGATTTATTTTCAAGCAATTTTTTTGTTTTTAAATATGTAAAGACATGTTATTCTTTGCTGGACAGTCAAGTAAGGTCGAAGGCTTTTTTTTTTCCGTAGAAAAGTTGCTTGTTTTATTGTATCAGATACTTCCAAAATAACAACTTCCTATTAGGCTTTCGTATGTACATTGAAGGTTCACTATGTAAACTGATAACCATTCCCGACCAGCTACCTCACCCTGTATTGAGCTGCTCAAGTCTCCGCAAAGTACTCTTCCATAGGTAAGAATTATCCCTCTACACATCGTGTTCATGAATGAGAAACGGATTAATGATCGATTAAAAGAATTTTTTAGTCTGGCTAATATGTAAAAACATAAAAAAAATTATGCATAAAACTATTATGGGAAGATTACATAACTAAGAGATTAAGTTTTATCAATTTCAAAAAGATCAAGGTTTAAAAAATCTCTTCTTTAAATTTTATTTATAAAATAATTAATTAAACATATATTTTTTAATTAAATATATTAAGGTCACAATTTTATATAATTTGGTCACAAATTATTTCTTGGTCATATTAAAAAAATTTATAAGTCACAAATCGAAAATTTTATAGGTCGGAACTTTTTCATTGGTCACAAATTTATAAAATTAATAAGTTGCATATTATTCATTGATCACAAATTACAAATTTTATACATCACAAATTATTTTAACGTTACAATTCAAAAAAATTATAGATCACAATTTATTCATCGGTCACAAATCAATAATTGAAATGTCACAATTTATTTATTGGTCACAAATCACAAATATTAAATGTCACGACTTATTAGCCAATCTTAAATTATCAAATTATTAGTCACAAATTAACAATTTTTTAGGTCACGGATTATTTTTTGGTCGCAATTTATCTTTTTCATTAGTTGAATATTGTTTATCGTTACAAATTAATCAATTTAATGATCACAAACAACCAAATAGTCTGTGACTACCACCAACACTTGTGACTACCACCTCGCGATTGCCACCAACAGCATGGTAACCGAAACCTCGTCGTCGGAACCGCCACCACCACCTCCTGATAGCAAACCATCATCTAAAACTACCAACATCACCACGATCACTACTACCCACCCACAACCACCGCACCTCTACCACCACCACCGCCACTAAAACCACAGAACTTCCACCACCAACCCCCATCCCATCCTACAACCTAAAAAAATTCCCCAACCTTACCATCATCGCCGTCATCGACCACCACCAACTTCACCACCCAACCATAATACACTACGGCACCAACCGAAAGTAGCATCACCAATTCACCATCTTCGCCGCCACAACCTCCAATAAACTACCACGTACAACTTCAAAACCACCACAACGACTCACCACCACAGCCACTAACAAAATCACCACTAACTGTCGGATCCACCGCCGCCGCCACTACCAAAACCAACAAACCCCATCAAATCCATCATCGATCCAACAAAACCACCACCACAGCCAAATCCACCACCGTCGCCACCAACAAAAATCATTACCAAATCACAAAGCATGCGCAACCCACCATCACCCCCACTGTCGTTGCTACCACAACTACGATTGCGAACCATTAGCCATAAATCACAACTCCACAACTCCATCAACCACCACAAAATCACGACACCCCGCAAAAATTGCAAAAAACTCAAAAAATAAAAAAATGCACCGGCGCGAATAAGCGCTGCTACTTCGTATTTGTGCACAACGCCGCTAGAGGAGGCAACGCCGTTTAGTGGAGGCTGGACTGCTGACGAAGAGGGAGGAAAGTGGAGAATAGATAAGGTAGAGAGAGTGACAGAGAGGATAGAAGGACGAGGGAAATTGGAATGAAATTGATTAGAGTTTGTGATAAAAATTGTACAATTAATATTTAATATTTAAAAATAAAATATCTGATTTTTGAAACTTGAAACCTTCAATTTGATTTTTGAAATTGAATCTTTAAAATTTTGATTTTGTGTAATTTCCACAACTATTATTTTACTTATAAAAAAAGGATTTTATCCATAGTAAACTGGAATAGACGAGGGGATTGGGCTAAAGTCAAGCCCAAATCCGCCACTGCATGAATAGTAAGATGCTGGCGAATTTGGCCATGTCCAGTGGCGGACCCAGCACCCGACGAGCCCCGACGACCGCCCGTGCTGGATCCGCCGGAACAGGATATTTTTTTTTTACAATGAATAAACGCTTTAGATAATAAACCTGGTAAGTTCTTATATTTACAAATATTTCTTATAGCTCAACTGGCTAGAAACTCTTGCTCTCACATGAGAGGTGCCGATTTCGAATCCCTTTGCCACCAATTTTTTGTGAAATGTTTAATTCTACCATTTTTATCAAAATTAAATGGAATAAAGGAGGAGGGATTCGAACCCACGACCCCTCCCTAACATTGAATGCCTGACCGTTGTGACATTCACGAAGTTTGATACTAAGTTTACCAAATTATTATATGTTATATATTATCGAATTTAATGCAATTGTTAAAAATTCGAACCATGCTCCTCCTTTGAATTATACAAAAATAGGGCACAATATCATTTGGTAAATNAAGTTTGATACTAAGTTTACCAAATTATTATATGTTATATATTATCGAATTTAATGCAATTGTTAAAAATTCGAACCATGCTCCTCCTTTGAATTATACAAAAATAGGGCACAATATCATTTGGTAAATATTGTTAATTTTTATAACAAAATTATATATGTTCAGTTTAAACAAAATAATTGTTATATTTAAATTATAAACTCTTGTTTGATTCCACTTTTGTTAAAAATATATTTTTTCTCTTTTCTTTCAACCGCACATTTTTCAATAAAATAATATTACATGTAAATTAAAAAAAAAAATCTTATTTTTAATTACACGTTTTCCATCAAATCACTATTTCAAAATGTATTTTTTGCAACAAAAAAAAAACAAAACAAAAACAAAAAATGGCATAAAAAAGGGCTCTTAATATTTTATTGCGACAACGGTTGACGCCATGGTCGCCTGTGCTGACTCGAAAGCCTGAGTCCTTCACTGGCCATGTCACGACTATTTGGCCAAGAGTTCTAGATTATAAAAAGAGTTTAGGTTGTGTTTGATAACACACCTTTTCCATGGAAAATGGAATTCAAATTCCATTTTCCATCTTTAGGGGTGTTTGATAGGTTTTGTTTCCAAGGAATTCCTTTTCCCACTTGGCCACACACGTGCACATTTTCTTGGATTTGGTTGAATTGGTTTTCCCACCTTTTTGGTGGGAAAATGGAATTCCAACTTTTTTTT
>CAIGRO010303513.1:0-10433 GCA_903798355.1 Fraxinus baroniana | reverse complement strand
CTGAGGGGTAGCTTAATTGGTTAGGTCTTGAATTTGCTTCCCAATGGTCACCAGTTCGAGTCCCCTTAGGGCACTGAGGTGAGTATCCGGTCGTAAACTTCAGGGCCCCGTGGGATTAGTCGAAGTGCGCGCAAGCTGGCTCGGATATCCACGGTTATCAAAAAAAGAAAAAAAAAAGTAATCTTATTGAAGTGGATAAGTACTAGTCTGCTTCCTTGCTTAATTCTACTGTATTAGGTTCTATGGAACATCATTGTTTGAGAAATTTAACCATGCATCTGCAGGTGGTTTTTCATGTACTCTAGAACTTCAGAAATTAACTCCTTTTCTTAAGAAAGCATATGGTGACAGCATGAGGAAAGTGTTGCATGTCGGCCCAGATACTTGCTCAGTAGTCTCTCAACTGTTAAAAGAAGAAGATACCGAAGCTTGGGGTGTAGAGCCATATGAGTTAGATGATGCTGATGCTACCTGCAAAAATCTTGTAAAAAAGGGCATTGTGCGTGTGGCTGATATCAAGTTTCCTCTTCCCTACAGGGCAAAGTCATTTTCTCTTGTCATGGTGTCAGATGCATTGGATTACTTGTCACCGAAGTACCTGAACAGAACCGTTCCGGAGCTAGCGAGGGTATCAGCTGATGGTTTAGTTATATTGTCTGGTAATTCTCTAGAAACCATGGCATCTTATATTTATTAACTGTTCTGCAAATGTTACTTGTAACACGTGGAAACTTACCATGTTTATTTGTTCCTTTAAAGCTTGGAATTAATACAGGGATTTTCATTATGTTTTCATGTTTACTTTTGGAAGGTCTCACTTAGACATCCTATGCCATGGTAGTTAGGTGGGACTCGTATGATGGTTCATAAGGACTTAGGTATATGCCTTTTTACAACGTGGGTTTCAACATTTTTGGCTAGTGTCTAATTATGATTTCAAGGCCAGTGATCTGACTCAAATTCATTTACTGGTGTTAGAATCATCTTCATGGTGATGTCCATTTGGGTGAACCTGGATTTGTGGAGTTGGCAGTATGTCAGACTCTACAAGCACTTCTTGTATCCAGTGAGGGATTTTTGACATCCTGTCCCACATTGTTTATGTGGAAGTTATGTGAATTTCTAAAGAGTTGACTCAATGCCCCTTGACAACACGTGCTTAAAAGCATTTTGTGATGGTTCATGTACAATTATGTTTGCCTAGTCAGTAGTCAGTTTAAATGACTGAAGTCCTTGTGATGTTAATTAGGTTATGTTCAAGTAATAAAGGACAAAGTAGGTGGTGTTTGTAAACAAGAATAGAAAACAATCTTAGCCTATGTTTGGCTCATGTTTATAGACTGTTTATAAACACTCAAAGTCACTTTTTATCCAGACATTTTGAGGACCCCAAAGTATATACTAAAATTTAAACCGTTTATAAACACTTCCCATACATACTCTTAACCATATATTTGGTTTGTTAAATTAAATAAAGTGTTATTCTCAACAACTCATACCATCTTTAAATACTTCACCACTTATTTGCTTTCTTGAAAGCAATAAGTATGGATTGGCATACTTATATGCCGACCCACATATTTGGCATACTTATGTTGGGACCATCCCACACATATTTGTGTGTGGCAAATAAGTATGCCAACATGTACATATTGCTGCTAAGAAAGAAAATAAGCTGGTCTAAATTGCTCGTCTTGGTTCCAAATTCCAATTGATCAAGGTTGCATAGATTATTAAAGTGGACGTGTATTAGCACTAAGTGGGCCAATCCCAAATGATGAGTTTTGAATCTGAATGTGCTTGGGTGAGAGGAATCTTGGGAGGTGACACCTAGAAAATTTTCTTTCGCACTCCATTTTTACCTTATAAGGAACTAGTTTAGGTCAGCGATGTAAGCAACACGTTGGAGTTTGACTTGCCCTCATATTTTAACTGCATAATTATTATCATACCTTCTTGTATCATTCATGGACTGCTCTACAAATTTACACTCTTTCAAGTAAGTATATTGTGCGGGAGTGGCTCTTATGCCATCCGTAATGATGTAGGACAAAGAGTACTAACATGGTGACTTTCCGGAAGTCTATTGGTTTTCATTACGTTTCCATTTATAAGTAATCAGTCTAGGCCACTGGTCTTTGCAACGTGTTATTTTGACTTGAGCACATATTGCAAGTAGTGACTCTTTTGAGTATTTATAATTTATTAATTTCTAAACGACTCAAAAAATTTCAACGTTGCAATACTGAAATATCTTTTTTTTTTTTTTTTCCGAATTATAGCATATTCTACAAAGTAGGCTTTTGAGGTGTTGGGCGATTTTCTTGCTGGTGCTACAACCTACATTTTGGCAGACTGTCTAGCCTTACATGACCTAACATCTTGTGTTGTGCGCCTGACCAAGCTAGAAATGATGGAAATTTTCATGGTTCGACACGGCCCACCAGCTTAATGTGCTGAGCTGGCCCACGTGGGCCAATGATTTTTATAATGAAAATGGAAAAAAGAACTCAAATTAGACTCTCTTGACAGCCAAAAAAATGGAAACCAAAAACAGTTGATGCAGGTTGTTGACCTAGGATGTCTAACCTGCTTCCTCAATCGGGCCACAGTATGTGCTGATATGAAACTTGTGTCTGGTTTTACTAGCCCAACCAACTGTACACCTCTATTGATACTAGAGGTGTAAAGTGGGTTGGGTTGGCATAGGTAGACATGGTTTTTCATATAGGTTGGTTTTGTGCCAAAAATCTACGGTCTGGAATCCACATGGACCAAACTTTTTGGCAGAATGGTGAATCTCATGTTGGGGCCCCTGGGAGGGGATTTATTTTCTTTAAACCTTTATTAGAAAAATTATTGGCCCACGTAAATTAGCTCGACATAGTGTATACCAAGCCATGGAAATTTTCATTGTGTCAGGCTTGGCTAGACACAAAAATTCTAACTCATGCGAACCCTAACACGAACCCTATCACAAACCTCCAAAATGTGGGTCATGCTGCTGTTCTGACCCACATTACACCCTTAGCTGAGACTCATCCTAGTGGAACATATCAGAAGCATCACTTTGATACCGCTTATAAATAAGTAAGCTAAATGAGAGTATATTTTGTTTTGTGTCTTTAATTTAGCTTTCTCTCCCTTCTCGGTATAAGGCGATGGCTATAAAGCCCTTTGTTCAGCTTGGATGGTGAACCTTGAAAGCCCGTGTTTTTTTGCCCCTGTTAACTTATAATCAACCAATTTAGGCAACTGACAAAGGCAACATGTTAGAAACTTAATTTTAGCGCATATTGCTGAATAGTGAATATTTTTAGTTTTATAGACCATGTATATACTTCCCAAATATTGGACTTATCTCGTGTAAATTCATGGCATAGGCATACACTCCAAACTAAATTTCACCCATGTGGATTTCCCATGGGGGTGGTTCTCATACCATTTGCAACTCTTTGGCCAAATCCCTGGCCTTCTGTATACGTGGGAGCCTGAAACATATAGAAAAATATTACGCCTATGTTGCAAGGAAGTCTTTATTCCAATTCTTGACGAATTGTACTCATGATTGTCACCCGACCTATTTGGGATGGAGTGGTGTTGTCATTCTCTTCGCCGGCTATTTAATTTATAATGAATATATATCTTCTAATTTCACTTTTATTTATATAGGTTTCCCAGGTCATCAAAGAGCTAAAGTGTCAGAGCTATCGAAGTTTGGTCGCCCAGTAAGTATCGGTTTACATTTTCTATTTTACTGCATTTGAAGTAAATACCTGGAGCAGATTTTATCAATGAGAGAGATGTTCAACTTTTTTGTCGCACCGTCTACTTTCTGCATAAAATAATTGGATATTGCGAAAATTTTTACGGTTGGTTGAATATTTGCTGATAATGCAATACTCTTAAGGTTAAACTCCGAAAAGAAATTCCACTACTAGTTCATGTTAGATTTCTCTTATTCTTCTTATACAGCAACTTTCTAAGGTTAAACTCTGGGACGTCGAAGACTGATCTGTGTCTTTTGTAGGCTAAACTGCGAAGCTCGTCTTGGTGGATAAGATTTTTCATTCAAACCAGCTTAGAAGAGAATGAAGCTGCTACTAAAAAGTTCGAGCAAGCAGCAGCCAAGAAGTCGTACAAGTCGACATGCCAAGTTTTCCACCTCAAACCATTGCATTAATTATCCTTTCAAAATATGCCCTCTTTATGAAAATGATGCAAAAGAGCATCTTAAGTTCTTACATGCTTTAAATTATAAATGTGGAATTTTGTGTTTCTTTGATTTATGTTACTATGAGACATAAGTATTGTTTGATTTATTTTTTTGTTTGTACAAGTTAGCATCCACCACCATGTATTTTTTCGAAGTTAGAAACTTGAAATGGGGATTCGTGTGTAAATTGAAACACGTGATTTCTATCCACTAGTCACTTAGAAAGTGGTCCTAAGTTGAATGGCAACATCGGTTCACATCATCACAAGGCTCAACTGTTATTGATATCCATAATGGTTAGTGATGGCAACGGCCGGGGCTTGCCCCGTTTGTATTTATTTATTTTATTTTTTTTAAATAAAAAATTTTTCAATTAAATATAAATTCAAAGTTTTATAATCAAAAGTAAATAATACTTAAAATAACTATATCAATATCTAAACCAAGCAATGAAAACAAACAATGTCCCAAATTATTTAACCTTCCTTCTAGTGATGGCAACGGGGCGGGGCGGATTTTTGCCCCGTTTAATGCCCCATTTAGATTATTTTTTTTATTAAACCAAAAATTTCCAATTAAATACAAATTCAAAATTTTATAATCCAAAGCAAACAATATTAAAAATAGCTACATCAATATCCAAATTAAGCAATGAAAACAAATAATGTTCAATTTTTTTTTTTAATTTAACTTCGCGGGGCGTGGCATCCTCTCCCTGCCCGTGATCCGTGGCGGGGTGGCAATCCAATTGTCCAATTGTGATGACATGTTTTACTCTCTTTTAAGGTGGGTCGAGTCATATAACACAAGTACCATAAATTTCAAGACTGTTCATTTCAAGATATAATAGTTAATCTGAAATACTAGTTGTAATATTAGGGATTGTTCGATGAAGTTTTTTTTATGTAAGTTTTAGTAGAATTTATAAAAAAAAATTAGTGAAATATATAATTGAAAAGTTGATTAGCTTTGTGGGTTACATGAAAAGTGTAATTAAATTAATTGTCAATTTTGACTTTTAACTTTTTTAACAACTTTTAAGTTATCTCAAATTAGTACTAAAATTTAGTTTAAACTCTATTTGTTTCTCATTATTTTTTCTACATATTCATTTTTAACCAAACAATCAATCAATAAAATATTTTACATATAAATTCAAAATTTTTTTATACTTTTTAACCATACGTTCTTCAAAAATTGATTATCCAAAATTTCATTTTATCCAAATAATGGTTGTCAGAATGGACTTAGAAATCTGCAGTGAAATATCTTTCTTCGGTCCGATTTTACTTTAATAAGAAAATAAAAGATATAGTCTCAAATTAAAATCTAGATTTTAATTTAAGTTAAAATCAATAATTAATTTTAACTACACAATTTATAGGACCCATAACTCTTCAACCACAGATTTCATCATTTTTTTTTTCAAAATTTACTAAAAAGTTTATTTTAATCCTCACCAAATATGGACATAATAGAGTTGATATTATGGGGAAGTGCTTAAGTGGTCGAGTTAAACAAGTATTTTTAGGTATTTTTAGATCTCACAAATTTATTTAAAAATAAAATACTTCAGTCAAGTAATTTTACCCTTAAATTTGACTGTGCATCACTCAAGTTTTGTACACGTACAACTTTCTATAACACTTATAATTTGCATACATTTACAATTAAAAAAGTCTATAAAATTTTTCGATGATCGGAAATTTTGTACTCAACTCGATTATTTGGATCAAATCTCCGTATCAATTTTGGTGCAAGCCGGTTCAATTGGGTGAAACAATATCAAGAACTTAAACAGCACAAGACATATTACTAGTAAAGAATTTTTGTATAGCGAGAACAACTCAAATGCAAATTACAAAGGCAATTTAGATTTGGGATTCTTATTCATCAAAGTCTTGCGACAATAATTAAAATTTCAACGTAGACTTGGAATTCTCATTCACCAAAGTCTTGCAAGAATAATTAGGATTTCGTAAAATGAAAGTGGGAGAAAATTTAAGAGTAATGTTATTCATCCCCAGTGGGAATGAAAATACAGTCTAAGTGGCTCTAAAAAATAAGTACATGCCGTAAATATTGCTCATAAAATCCTAATTTACTTTTGAAATAGCTCGAAAAGTCATTTTCATGTCCTTCGAATTTTTTATCAGGTTCACAAGACTTTATTGTTATTGATATTATTATAATTTATCATCTTCGAAACTAAGAATAAATTGATGTGGTTGCAGGTTTTGAAAGATACGATTAAATATTGAGATTCAACTTTACTTTGTTTTAAGCTTAGCCAAACATAAATTAATGAATTCTACAAAATTAAAAATAATTATTTTTTTTCTTGCCAAATGGAGAAAAGGGAAAAAGAAACATTATGTGATGCTATGGGTATCTCATTTAAAAAGAAAAAAAAAATGAGTTTTTTCTTAATTATATACACATTACAGTTTTTATTAAATCCACAACATTTTAATTGTAATCTTATCTAACTTTTGCTCATTTTGACAATTATGTCTAAATTTTTTTTCGTCATATTCTTATCTTTAACCTTTAATTAATCAGCACATCTTGTCTCTAATTATGATTTATATCCAAATATTTTAACAGAGTGAGAAAAATATTTTGGGCAAATAAAACTTTTTACATCTTCCTAATGATTTTTTAACCATTATTTCAAGATAAGATATACTGATTAATAGAAATCGAGAATGAAAATACAACGAAATAAGGAAAAGAAATAAATGTAGGAACGGATAAATAATAAGGATCTTCATTACAATTAAATTGTGGTGCAGTTAACAAAAGTTTTATATGAATAAAATTACACTTCAAATAATTTAAATTACAAAGCCCAAATATTTTTCCTTCTCTAATACTATATTTAAGATTTTAAATTTAAAAGGATAAATTACACAACTGTGGATCATTTGAAGGTCCAGTTTTAAAAATAACCTAAATCAACAAATATTGTAACAAAAATAAGAGGAAGTTTCTAAAAATTAGGAAATTTCTTACAAAAATTCGATATTTAATAAGTTGCACTTATTGTAACTTATATTTGGATTGATCTCCTACCCTACTTACACTTTAGAACTAATCTCTTGTCAATAGTGGAAAGGATATATCATGGCCATCGATAAAGATGTGGTCTTGTCAACTCATCGGTAGGGTCTAAAATATGAGGATATATTCATTATTTCACAGTTCTTTATTGAAAAAATGGATGAAATGATAATTTGCACAATCAAATGTGTAATTAAGAGTAAAAATACAAAAAATAAAAATAAAAAAAATGAAATGTATGGACGTTTTTTACAATAACAATGAAAGATAGGAACATTATATATTAATTATCCTTTTAGTAATTTATTTGTAGCTTATTTGCATTTTTTTTTTTTAAAAAAAAAGTGGGATTGTGATTGTAATTATTTTTTTCCTTTTTATTTTCATTTTATTTAAAAAGAAGGGTATATTCGTCATTTCATAATTTTTAATTGAGAAAATATGTGAAAATGACATTTTGTGTAATGAAATGTAGAAATAAGGGTGAAAATGTCATAAATGAAATATATTGACGTTTTCCACAATAACAATGAAAGGTGTGGATGTTATGTACTAATTACACTTTCTTTAAAATTATAACTTACATTGTTGTTAAATATGCATTATTTTTTAAATCGTAACTTATTATCCATGCAAAGCTACCTGCCTACCCACCACAACCATAGCTGACGCTACCACCTTTCCAAATCATCGTATAGGTATGCTGTTTCCACCACCTTCACAAAAATCACCACAAATCGATATTCCCAAAAATTACATCTCTCTAAATGAACATGTCACCATCTCCCCACCGTTACCATCACCACTACAACACAACCTCCACCATATTCGACCCCAAAAATCACCACAACCCAAAATTCGACTATCATCAACTCATCCACCTTTAAAAAAAAAAACAATTAGGTCCATATACAAACCAAAAAGGCTTCCGGTGAAGTTCTTCATATTTTAGGCCTATTCAAGCGTTGTTAGGCTATTTCGCAACTCCTGAGACACCCCTCTCTTTGCTCCAGTGACTTGTACAACTCTTCTTCAGCATATGTAAGTATTATGTCTTAAGTTCAATCAAATTTGAACGTAAACACTTTTAATATAATAAATGCATTTTACATTGTGGCAAGATCTATTGTTTAATTGAATTAATTTTCTAATATATTAAATTACAAAATAAACAAAATTCAAGTGTTAATAACATATTAATTACAAATAGTTGTAATTGTGATAAACAAATTATATATGATTGAATTTTGAATTATTCTTGGTTGTAAGTAATATCGAGATACGGATATCATTATTACGGTTAGATCAACACGTGTGATAATTTTCACTTATGAAGCGAGTAGTTGATCTCACAAACTAAAATGTGTCGACATTTAAATGAACACCTGAATGTTTTATTAGAAAAACAAAACATTGGAGACCTTTTAGAGAGATTCCACATTGATAACTATTTGAGTATCAGTGATCAATCTCTAATGTTCGATAATAGAAACGATCATTTGACTTTGAGGTCATTGTAGTACCTATAGGGGGTAGTCATACTTTGGTTATATTGAATGTTACTCTGCAAAAAATCGCTAATACGACATCATTTGTGCATGTCAATGATCATATGAAGGTTGTGAATGATGAATAGAGAATCTGCCACTCTTAAATAGTAAGAAAGCCACTCTTAAATAGTAAGAAATTATGATATACATTTAATTCAGCTAAGTTAATAATGAAATCACTAGCCAAGATATGATCGATAATCGAGATTGACACACTTCATGTCTTGTAATTGAACGGATCATATTGACGAAGTGAAGTGATTATAGTTTTGCAATGATTGAACAAGTTTGGTTTTATCATACCACATTTGACATTTCCCATCACATGTGTTGCCCGACACATTACTCTATGTCAATCTGAGACGACGATTGTGAATTGATTAATCTAAGTAAATTAATAATAAACTAAAATGATGTCTTAATTTTTTTTTATATTTTGATTAGAACAAAATAATAATTCATTTCTTTGAGTATCATGATCGAGAACCTAATGAGTCTCACATAAAAAGATATCTAGAAGAATGATGTTACTAATTAATTAGATTAATTAATTCATGGACTAAATTTAATTAGTTAGATTAATTAAATATTGAGTCGGGTTAATTTTAAGATACAGGCCAAGCCCACATAAACTTCATATGTGGATTTTTATTGGAGGTTGGACAATTATGGATTGAAGATCATGCTTGTTTTTCGTAAAAGTAACTAAATGTATAATTCTTATCATAGTTTCTTTCTAAATACAAAGCAGATCATTGATGAAAATTGAAATATTTTTTAAATTTCGTTGTGTAGGTTAAGTAAATTTTGAAATGGGTTTTGTGGCAATTGTGGCTCATATCTTTCAAGGATGGTGGTGGAGGCTGATGATAGAGAGAGATAAGGGGGGAAGAATGAAAAGGAGGTAGTGGGGTGTAAATGGAAATATTGTATGGGGGGAAGGGAGGGTTTAGTTTAAGTGGTACAAGAATTGTAAAATATTTCCAAAATACCTGATTTTTGAAGTTGAATATAGAAGCGTGATTGGTCCTAATTTTTTCATATTAAGCTCCCGTTTGAACCACATTATTTTTCTAATCATTTTTAACTACACATTTTTCAATAAAATAATATTGTTTTATCACATCAATAACTTTTCCTTCATTTTCAACCACATATTCTCCATCACATCAACAGTAAAAATACATTCTTACTTCCAAAATGTACATCAAACATATCTTTCAAGGATGGTGGTGGAGGCTGATGATAGAGAGAGATAAGGGGGGAAGAATGAAAAGGAGGTAGTGGGGTGTAAATGGAAATATTGTATGGGGGGAAGGGAGGGTCTAGTTTAAGTGGTACAAGAATTGTAAAATATTTCCGAAATACCTGATTTTTGAAGTTGAATATAAAAGCGTGATTGGTCCTAATTTTTTCATATTAAGCTCCCGTTTGAACCACATTATTTTTCTCATTCTCATTCTTCTAATCATTTTTAACTAAACATTTTTCAATAAAATAATATTTTTTATTACATCAATAACTTTTCCTTCATTTTTAACCACATATTCTCCATCACATCAACAGTAAAAATACATTTTTACTTCCAAAATGTACATCAAACA